>VZSC01009106.1:443409-513672 GCA_013398225.1 Steatornis caripensis
CGCCGGCAACGCTGGGGCACCTCTGTGAAAGCATACCCAAGAAAGGGGAAACCACCGCACGGCCGCGAGGAAAGCGTGAGAAAGCCCTGCAACGGCCAGGTCAGAGCAGGAGGAGGGACAGGAGGAAGAGCAGCCCCGGGTGCCGCCCTGAGGAGACCGGGCTGGAGCAGGAGCCAGAAGAATTGGGAATGACAGCGGGAAGGCGAGCCTGGGAAATAGGAAGAGGGCAGGGAGAGGTGGTTTCGTTCTTGTCTTTTTCTTACCACCCAACTTTATTTTAATCGGTAAAAAACTAATTTTCCCCAAGGCAAGGTTGTCGTGCCCATTACAGCGACCGGTGAGTGATCCCCCTGTCTTAACCCATGAACTTCTCCATCATCTTTTCTCCCCCGCCATCCTGTTGAGGAGCAGAGCGAGGGCAGCTGGCCAAGGTCAACCCACCACAAGTATTCTGCACAACGTCTTCCCGTAACAGGGAAGCATCAGATCTTCCAACAGAAATACCCTGTCCATCATTACCGGTGAAAGCAAATGGTTCAATAAAGGCAACACAACACAGTATGGGGGAAGCAAGAGGAGAAAGCATGGGACAGGAAAAAGAAAAGCCTCCTCACTCTCCACTTTCCGTGCCGGCGAGCTGTTATTACCAGCTCTCCCTTTTGCAGCTTGCACAGAGGCGGCTGTGCGGTCCACACCCGCGTGGTAAAATTTTCATTCTTTATGCTTGCACTTAAAACTAATATTGTCATAGAAACAGCCTGTCAGTATCCTTGACATCTTACCTTTCCCTCTCAATAGCCACACCTTCAAGTATGTATTATGATTTTTTCTTTAAAGTCAGCACCATGCGTGCCTTCAACACGAACGACGGAAAGCAGGACTCCGAGTTGCACACATTAAACCATCCCAGTACAATTATTCAAGCATGAGAACGGAGCTTGCTGGGAAGCCTCAGGCGCCGGTAACCTCTAATTCAATGGTACTGCACGCAGCCCAGCCCTCAGACCAGAAAACACGAACACAAGCTCTCTTCACACGCCGCGCCTCATAGTCATGATTATACACGGATGAGGCTGGGACAGTTTCGGCCAGCTCTCACCTTTCCCACTTCTTCTAGCAAGCCTAAGGGTGAAATCCCTTACTCGTTACCTTCCATTTTCAAAAGTCTCACCTAACTGAAAAAATTCTCATTTACCTCTTGTGAATGAGTCTTTCACACTGTTTTAGAGACTCAACTCACACCCCAACAGTTCAACCCAGTATTTTTACAAGTCTCGCTTAAAACCTATCAAGAATGCGCTGAGAATTTAACAGTAATAGGACCAATTTTGTCTGTATTTTTAAATCCACTTTTAAAATACCTAGCTCAGTGCTTTACAATTCTTTCCTTTAAAAGGGATAATGGGGGAATTTAACTTGATATCAAAGTATGCAAAATACCCACGGATGAAAAATACGGCACGGCTCTTCAATGTGAAGGGGCAGAAAAGGGATGGATGAGTTATCTACCTCTTATGCCCCAACTTCCTCGTGAAGTACATTACCACATGCTGCTTATCGGGTATAGAGTGGTGCCGCAGCTCCATCTCCTGTAGTTTTATCTGTCCATATTCACTATATTGGACTGCCTAAGAAAGAATCTGTAACACATATTTCTTTAGTTAAATGGCACTTTCTATCCTTTTCAGTTTGAATCCCTATTTACTTTCAAGAAAATCCCACAGGTTTTTTGTTTGGTTTTAGTTTTTGTTTTCTAAACTGCCTGATCTTTGCTCTCTCGTTTCTGTAGAGATCTTTGGAGAAGCAGCATGAAGCAACTTCTGATGTCACATGTTCAGCCTTGTCCCACTTGAATGAAAAACTTCTTTACTCGGACTGTAGAATTCTTTGTTGTTAGCACCCACTTCAGCACGTATTCTAACACACACTTTTCACAAAACTGTCACATGTACTTCTGCCGTAGAAACACAAGCCTGAACTGGGCCAACAGCACCAACTCCGGTGCTCTGCAAACAGCAGCACCCGAGAGATGTATTTGAGCAAACCCACAGAAGACCATCTTCACATCCTGTATTAAACATAAGATCTACAGTAAAAGACCCAAACCCACAAACTATCACACGCCACCACGTGAGACATCAAGAATGTTAATGCAATGAGAAGTGGCAGCATGCCTGCTCTCTCGTTGCGGCTAACCTCTGATGCTATAGAGGGAAAACAAGCCGAACGTAAACAGGTATACAAGTGGGGAGAGGGTACAAAACCAGAGACTTTCCCAGCCCTTCAGGACACCTGGACTGCATTCCAACACATTACATCTCTAACATACAGATCGCTTCTGTTTTGTCAAGTAACCCCTTGCACAGCCTTCACAGGTCCGTCTTCGACTGTCACATACTTCCCCTCCTCTTGCAGTTCTGTCTGGAGGCTCCTTCCACAACTTCATTCCTCTGAGAAGAAAGTTTCTCGTTTCCCCTCCCAACGGATTTACAACCAACTTCTAGTCCTTTGATCTTGACCTTCTTTTGCCATTAATTATTTTGCATCCTTGATTTGTCCATTACTCCCGCCCTCTACTGTAATCGTATGAACGAAAATCACAGCTTCTTTCAATTTCCCTTCTGCTTAGTTAATGAAGCTACAATCTTCAGTTTCTTTTCCTCATTCCCCTAACCATCCTGTCCATCTCTGGAGACGCAGAATCGCAGACTCATTCAGGCAGGCAGGGACCCACTCAGAGCAGAGTCAGCTACAAGGTCTGAGCAGGTTACTCAGCGATTTGTTCAGTCAGATCTTGAAAATACCCATGGACAGAGACTGCACCACCTCTTGGGCAACCTGTTCTGCCACCTGACTCTCTTCACAGTGAAGAACTCCTTCCTTATATCCAGTCAGAACCTCTTTTGCTTCAACTGATATCCAATACCTCTTACTCTCCCACCACTGGCAGAACGACAAAGAGACAGACAAATTGGAATATCTATTGTAATTTGAGATCACAGACATCCGCGTAAGCATATTGTATCTATTGAAAAGATCTTCCCAGAAGATGTAACAATCACATCAGCGCGCTCTCTGCCCGCTGGCAGGTTACAGGCAATCCTACAACCCACCAACTACCCGCCTTTTGTCTCGTAGAATCACCAGTCCCTCTGTCCCGACTTAGTACCGTGCCAAGAATATTACTGTATCTGCATGGCTCTGCACACTGCGCTAACAAGTTTCACCATTACTCAATCCATAGCATCATTTAATTCTTCCTATAAGATCATCAAGGCCACAGCAAGAGTATCAAGGTCTCCCGAATCTGTCACACTTGCTCATTTTGTAGGTACATACTTTGTTCCTATAGCAAAATGACTGACGAAGATGTTAAACATGATCTTTCTAAAGTCTAGTCTCCGAGTCATCTTTCCATTCAGAAGACTTCCCTCTCAATATGACCCATTAAATTTTCATAATTCTCTCAGATCCTTATCAATGTCAATATTCTCATTTCTAGCACTTCAACCTTCAACAGTTTCTAACGGGACAGCGTATGGAAAGGCTGTGTTGCAGTATGCCCATCGTATTCGTAGTGCTCTAAGACATCAGTTGGTTCATCAGGAAACGCAGATGCAAACTGCAGACAAGAGTCATGTTACAGTTTAGCCTTCTTTCCCTTTTCCTCTGTCTTAATTACCCTCACCTTCAAAATCCCTTTAAACAGGGCACAGTGTTGGGATCAGACCAATTGCTCTACGATCACCCCTTGCCTTTCTGGACACACATTCGACACCCGTTACTCTTCAAGAGGAATGTACTAGCCCCTGAAGTCACAATTCATTAGAAATCTTTTATTAAGAGACCTGCATATTCAGGCGATTCCTTCAGCAGCGCGGAAGGGAGTGCCGGCCCTCGTTTGCTCAGACCAGCACCCCGACTTCTGTTTTCTCCTCAGCTGCTGCAATCTCTTTACCCTGTACGCCTACCACTTGTGCGCTCGTTGCATCGGCAACTCAGAGCACAAGTGAGAACGTTACTGCGGGACTAAAGCCCTGTAATTTCTAACATAAAGCTCAACTACGCTTTAATTTAAATCCCTTACTACGCTTTAATTTAAATGCCTTACTATGCTTTAATTTAAATCCCTTACTAGCACTATTCACTTTTTGGACAACACAGGCATTGTAATATTCTGTTGTGTGCAGGTGCTCCATGAAGGCTGAATAAGCTTTATTTAAGATGGTTTCATTACTCGCTAGCAATGAAATTACAGTTCATTTTCCAGGTCATCTTAAATGCCAGTGAGACCTCTATTTGATCATAGTTCTGTGTGGTTTTAAAATATATATTTTAGCCTAGGCTGTAATTTTGTCCTAAAGAGCAATTCTCTCTTGTTCTACAATTATTTGCAATTTGCACTGTTTAAAAGCCTCCATTGTGGAGGAGGACCCTTTTGCTTTAGCCAACAGACAACCACAAAACAACAATGATGTACTGCGCTCTAAATACAAGCCTTAATTACTATTAATTCTGAGACCTGTTTATACACACAGTACCAGGTCCCAGAGTGCTGGCATACCTCCTGCAGCAGTATCCTAGTAGAAAATACCCTTCCATCTACCAGTCCCCAATCTTTCCATTACAGAGCTTCTCTTTTTCTCTTCCAATTATCAATTGATTCACTTGTAAGCCTGCATTTCGTTAACTTCCTATAATTGCTTTCAAATGCATTACCATGCATCGAACTCAGTCTTCCTACTTAAACTACAAAACATTTAAAACCGTTTTTCAAAGTTAGATTTTTAAAAAAATTATCTCTGGTCTGTATTTCCCAATCACTTCAATCACCAAGGCTAAGCAAGAAGATCTAACGAAAATTGGTTACGTTTCTAACGAGCAAGCAGCACCCACTCCTCATCCACACGTTGTGAGGCATTCAGTCGAAGCTATGACCCCACCTCTTGCTAAATGAACCTAATGATAAACGATACTTCGGGGTTCTGATATTAAAGATAATTTTTTCGTGTTTGTATGTGTATTAATCATTGTCTGGCTGCACAAATACATTATGTATTGATTTTAGGACACTGAAGAAAAATACTACTGACCTAGCAGGAATGCGGGTTATTAAACTCAATTTAGGAAGGGTCATTTTCCACTCGGAATGTTCTCTAAACACTGGTAGGAGAACACATACGCAACAGTGCGATTCTCACGTGCATACAATAGGAATTAGAGGCACCACAAACTTCAGATTTTCTGCTAGGACAATGCAAACGGGGGACGGGGGAGGGGGGTCGGCTCTGTCCCTATTTTCTCCTTCCCTTTTGTCTCTCCCCTCCCCTCATCAAAGGACCAGAGCAATGATAGGAATGCGAATGAACAACCTACTTCATGCAACTGCGTTCCATTCGCCCGGCGTTCCCAGTCTAACCATTACTGAGATTTGTGGCCCATTGTCTCGATCTCTGAAAAAGCAAAGATGTGCCTAGAAGAGCGGTAATTCCCATGGTCCTGGAAAACACAGATGGTAAAAGTTCTGGCTGCAGTCTGCTGCCTTCAGCGGAGCCAGTATCTCATCTCCTGTACTTTCCAGGAGAGGAGGAATCCGTTGCACTGAGCCACATGCTAACGTAGCTCAGCAGTCTCTCTGCAACCACGGGAAGTGCCAATCACTTTCAAGCAGGCTGAAAGAAAAAACAACTGCCACAGTCAACAATTACTAAATAACTCACTCACATGACAACGTTCTGACTTGAGAGTAAATGCTTGCCTCTGCTCTAAACACTGACCGTCAGCAGTCACCGTAAATGCTCAATTTTATTTAACACGCATGCGATTACCATACACACATTTAATCCTCTTTAGAATCCTACTAACTTTTTGGCATCAATCTTGCCAAATCAAGACTGCAAAAGAAAAATAAGAAAAGAGAATAACTTCCTCGTCTCCAGGGCAACAGAAGGCTGCACAGCAACTCACTTTCTCCGTGCCTGCGGCAGGGTTGCGTACCTTTACTATGCGGTCACAAGCTGTCGGATCAAGTCTCTGCGAGTATTTTTGTGATGTGCCTGAGTCTCCTCTATTGCTACTCCACCGAGTGCAATCTAACAATACTTTCTATAAGCATTAAGCAGCTCTAAACACACAGACACGTTCCACGTTCATGCAATTAACCGTTTCTCAAAGCTAGTTTCAGGCTGGTTTGTGGCATTTCAATGTGCTCAGTGAAGTGTTTTTCTTTTTTCCCCCTCATTATTTCTACTGCAGCAAATAAGAAGTAGAATACAGTAGCGGCTGTCAGTTTTTCCCAATCTCTTACCCTCCCGTACACCAACTATGAAAATCCTCCACGGCCCAATGTCACTCTTCCACAAGTTTGTCATAACTTACCCAAGTCTAAACTAAGTTTAGTAACGTCATCTACGAACGCTGCCGCCCTACAGCTTTCACTTTACAATCTTGCTGCATTAAACCGTTCTGTTCCAACACAAAGAGACTGTGAATGATTGCGCAAACTGCCGATAATTGTAAGACACTTCAGTTTTTTCCCCATTCTTGTTGGCCTAGCAAAATCTGAACTTCTGACAAATCCCTAACTCTATTACTACTTTATTTAAACAGCCTCTCGGGAAGTGTGAAGATTTGAGCAACGCAAGTGGGTAAAGGAGTATGGAAACACGATACCCTATTGTTAAAATAGCTACAACATCTGTTACTCCTTCAGTGAAGCGGTGGATCCTAAAGATGCCTCATGTTTTGTTCGCACATCAGCTTCTCGCTCGAACACTGTTAAAAAATTAGTAAGTCCAGCCATCTGTGGACACTTCATTAAATTATCGCAGCTCCTTTTCTTCTCCTTTGCTTGAACATTATTCACCATCGTTTGTCTGAGTGGCAGAGGTGCGAAACATGTTTTAAAATACAATTTTATTAATAAGACATATTTCATGAATCTCACCAGTGAATAGATTAGACTTCATAATTACAAAACATTCATGGAGAACAGAAGTCCAGCATTACCTGAATTAAGATAAGGTCAGATGCTTCTAATCCTTTCTATACAAGAGAAACACCAACTATCACACATTTCTTTTAACCCTTGCTTAGACAAATTAGCCAGGAGAGAACGCAATCTGGCCTGAACTGTGGGCAGGAGACCGCTAGCCAGGGCAGACAGGGGTATTCTTAGAAGGACTATAACACGAAGAGAGGAAAACCTAGCAAACGTCCTTGTTGGCTAAACTAAAGCAAGAAGTATGTGGAATACACTGCAGGAATGAGAATTTCAGTACCTAATCAGAATTCTATGTTAAACCCAGCCTGGCATATACTGATTTAAAAAGGTATCCTTTAACCAGAATTAAGAAAACAGAGGAAAAGGGAGAGATGGACGTATCAGTAACACACACACACTGGCATATCTGCTTATATGCGTGTAACTAACACACCCAGAGTAACCTGGGATGGCCTCAGAGCCCTTTCGAACAGGTCACTGCGCTAGAGATCTCTTGAGGCCCCTTCCAAGCCCACTTACCCCACAACATTATGAGATGGGAAGACGCAGCAAAATATTGCACAAAGTATCATGCAAAGACGAACAGAATTACACCTGTCAAAACAAGCTTCTAACCGGGAAAGTTAGAGCAAAACTGATCGCGCCCTGGAGCACAGCATCAGATCACACCGATCTGAGGTTGCCACCATGCCCCCCCTCCTCAGGGCTTGGATCCGGGCTTTGCCACAGAACCACAAATTAAAAACAAAACATAGAAACTACACATAGAAAAATTTAAGAGGGTGTTTGGACTAGTAAAACACATCAGAATATTCTAAAGTTTTACCTGGTAAAAAAGTTCCTCAANCTCCTCAGGGTTTGGATCCGGGCTTTGCCACAGAACCACAAATTAAAAACAAAACATAGAAACTACACATAGAAAAATTTAAGAGGGTGTTTGGACTAGTAAAACACATCAGAATATTCTAAAGTTTTACCTGGTAAAAAAGTTCCTCAAAGAATTTCTCTTAAACAGGAAGACGTTTATATAGTGGCCCCTTATGCACCAGTAGACTTTGCAAAGTCTAGTATCCCGGAAGCCCAAACTGAAATAGGACAGCATAAGAACACAGCCGTGTAGATGTCAGAAAAAAAAAATCACAAATTGATGTGATCAAGTCTGACAGAATATTACAGATCAATTCTGGTTTTGAACCAGGACGCGGAAAGCCCAGAGTACCTGTTGAACTCAGGCCATCAACAGAAACAAATACATAGAGAGATCCTGACTTCTTAAGGAAGTTTACTTCGCCTGGAAGAACTCTTTACACCCAAGCCAGGACACAGTAATCCCAACGTGAGCGCCTCTCGCAAAAGGAAACAAGATCCAAGTAAGACAATGCAGGTGAAACCACTGGAGCAGTGACTGATGGCACAACACTGAGTAAGAGACAAGCCAAACACCTAGAAGTAACTTGATGATGTCACTTTGCCAAACCTTACCTTTGGCAGAAGTCCCAGGAATAACGAGGTACTAAGAGAATTAAAGCGCAGGCATGATGTACACCCTGGTACTGTACTGAATGGGGTATGGGCTCCTAACCAAAACGAGAAATGAAAGGACCAAGTGTATGCTTGCTATGCTCTGCAACGTCCCAAGGCTGCAGTGATGCTCCAGGCTCGCGGCCTGACCCGCTGCGGCTCCAGGAGGAATACTATGAGTAAGAGTGGCTCCGAGAAGGGATGAAAGCCTGGTAACTTCAAAATGAAACACAGTTGCTGTGCACCTGCAGAATGTGTCCCGGTAGATTTTTTCATTACGATCGCTGAACGTGTATAGCTGCTCAAGCTAGGAGTGGAGAAGTGATAGAAAACCCTAACGTAACAAGGCTCAGATCTATTTTAAAAATCCTAATAATGTAGAAGGAAGAAATGGTAAGCAAGAAGTTAATCCAGTCTTCCTTGACAGCAGTAGCTCAGAAACCCTTTGGAGGAAACGAGAGAGACAAGAAATGAAGAACTGATCTTTGATAAGGTATTGAAAGTGTTGAAAAACAACAAGACTAGAGAATAGCCCAAGGCTAAACAAACCAACCCAAATTCTAGTCAGGTGATATCAGGAAGAGATCCGTAAATTATCCCAGGAATGAAAATGGAAGACGGAAGGCGATTCAAGGAAGATCTTCCAAAATACGGAGGTCATTGTGACAACCATAAACTGTAAGAAAGGTAACGGGGGGCGAGGTGGGGGATGCCAGTCCGTGGCACGGCGGAAGGTCAGGCTCAGAAAGTGCTGCAAGAAATGGCACAGGAATACAGAAGAATAATTCTGCTAATGGAGTAAGAGAAATAATAGTACCATGAAAATCAGTGACAGGACTTGCAATTAAAGGGCGGGCCAAAGAACACAAAAGCTCCGGCACCAATAGCAGCAGCTCGAGGCGTCGGGAAAAGCTGCCGCAGCCACAAAGAATGTAATCTATACGCACGCCCAGAAACGTGGTAAGTAGACATTTCTAATACCACAGGAAAACGAACCGAGGCGGTGCAACTATGGGATGATTTATTTGGCGCTGTTGAAGATTGTTCCAATACAGTGAGAACAATGAACAAAGGACTGTGGAATTTTAAGAGAAGACCTTAAGACAAGGTATGCAGATTGCCTCGTCATTTAAGAAGTCTCAGGTCTTGATCAATAGATTGCCAAAAAAAAAGTACAGGCTCACAATTACTCTAAAACAAAATCAATAGCTATAACAAAAGAAGAGTAAGATCCAAGTATTCTGGTGAAAGAAAAGAGCTTGACAGGTTAAATAATTTTAGATCCAGGCGAAGCTATCAATTACAAAAGCTCATGTGAACAAGCTATTCAGAGAAGATTAATGCACACAGAAGACCGTCATGATAAATTTATCAAGAAACTGGGAGAAAGGAAAGATCAGAAAAACTTTTGCAGGCAGCTCTATAGACACTGAACAAAGACAGCTGGTACCTGCGACAGATGTTTAGAGATAGGAAATAACCTAAACAATTTCACAAAGAAATAATCAGAACCCATAAATAGCAAAGAAGCCCCTGAAAAATAAAGTACTTGAAGACTGACATACAAGGAGACACATACAGCAGGAGGAAGAACTTCTACAGATACAAACATCCAACTGAAAAAGAGGATGTCTAGAGACGACAAGGATGCATGGCAGAAAGGAGGACAACACTGAAAGGAGCGTAGCTAGCAAGTTGTTCCACAACACTCTAGCTCACTCCAAGGCATCCAGAGAAAAACAGCCAAGGTGTGATTATCACCCCGCTGACCCCCCGAACCATGGACAGTTGCTAGCAATTAAGCTCATCATAGCAGAGAGAGGTTTTTAGAGGTCTCTCCATAATAAAGCCTTTCTTTGCTTCATTTTTAATGTGTTCAATTTAAGAACAGTCACAAAATAGCTGACTGACTGTGCATCTAACCCAGGAATGTGGCTTCAGAAGCTATTCGAGAAGGAAGAGCAACACCTTTACACAAACCTCTAAATCATCTAGAGATGTTTCCCCACGCTCTCCCTAAAAATACGTGTTTATATACGCAAAGAAGTAGGAGTTGCAGGAGTTTAATAATTTTTAACATTTTTATTTCTAGTGTGCTTATGTGAATGAGGAGACATAGCCCATGCTTTTAAGAATGTTACCAAGACCTAAATTCACTGAAATCAGCCACAGCAAGTTTCATAACTTAATTTTTCCTTATTAAAAATATTTCCCTCCATTTCATTTAATATTCAGTGTCATTAAACTTCCTCTTGAACTTCCACTATGAAAAAATAAAGAATTTATCATACACACACTTCTGCCATGGTATTTCTCACCCTTGCTGCTTTTGTGTCATCTGTCATTTGGGTAGGTGTGACAGTACAAGTTCTTCTACTTTTCAAATGCAACATTCAGCGGATCAAAAATCTAAACAACGCCAGCACGGAGACCCTTCGCTCTTAACCTAACTGAAGCTGAAATGCCTTACTGAATCCCACACTAGAAAATGCAGTTAGTTAAGAACACAGACGGTATATGTAACTATCACTTGCCTGACAGTTTGGGATTTAGCGAGCAATCTAACTTGTCAAACAAAAGCACAAAGGGGATTGCTGGTGCTGACATGCAGAACATAAACAAGAAAAAGTATGTATTTGAGTGAAAAGATTAACAAATGAGAAAGCTAATCTAAATAAAGTTCATCCAACTTTCCTGTTTAGGGGTGTTGATGCACGACCATCTACTGCCACGACCACCTACTGCCACGACCACCTAGCATCACCCACCAACAGATCGTCTACTAGAAACCCAAGTGATTTTAGAAATTGGGCGCTGAAGCTCCCTTTCACAGAATCCGTGCTTCTCTAGAGATTAACTACGTTGCCTTCCAAATTTTCAGAACCAAAGGTCAAGATGTGAATGGATACTGCAAAGAGCTTTATTTTTATATGATTTACAGCAAGTTTATATTATTTTTTTAAAGCACATTACTATAAAGACAACTTTGTTCATGAACCAAGCACACAAAGCATACTTTCTTTGCTAATTACCAAGCTTAACAATTTAAGTGCAAAACGGATAAAACCCTATCTTTTTGGTTTATAATGACACGGAATGGTCCACCTAGGATAATGCCTAATTAAGATAATCTTAACTTAACGAATGACCAGGGGATTTAAACGCTTCCGTACCGTATGTTTAAGAATCAGGAAGATTAGCTACCACAACCATCTTAAACGACATTGCAGCAAGAAGGGTTATTTCCACTACATGCAAATGGGATGGCTATAGCAGCAGTCTGAAACTGGTAAAATTCGGCTTTTTTCCCTACATCTGCCCATCTGAGAGAAGGATCCATAACCACACACATCCCCCCCTTTACTGACCAGGCTCAGTAAGGGATCCCTCATCGCACTAAACATTATAAAAAAATACACACTAATTTGTTTTGTTTGGGGTTTTTTCTGAACAGCAATATTAAATTGTTACTAAAGCAGAAAGTTCAGGCACAAGCACTACGGATCTCCTTGTGCCCCCTCCCCTACAGCCAGGATTCGTTACCCTCCAACGAGGGCAAAGAAGCATTAACGAGCTCACTGACCCACACAATCAGGGACAGGGATGGTATCAGTCAAAATAGGCTGCTTGACTTTATTCAATATTAGGTGTAAAACGCTTTAAACACAAAATTTTAAGAAAATCTGCATTTTTAAAGAAGAACTGTGGGTTTAGTATCTTTCCATTAGCAAACTAGAGTCTCTTCACCTAGGCTGTAACTCGATCATTAACTATCAATGAAGAGTTTCAAAACGAGCAGGGCTGAAATTCTCCTGCTGTGGGCTTTCACCCTGGATCAGCATAATCGATTCCGCTGCAGACAAACTGTCCCGCTATCTGCTTTGGATGTGGCAAGAAGTTGTCTGACACTGTATCGTAACCTGGTATATTGCTTTCATATGAGTTGTTGGAGGGAACGCAGCACTCTAAAAAGCAGGACAAATGAATTGGATAGACAAGGACTGGAAACCAGGCTCGAGGAGCTACTGGAAGCAATTCCTGGCACGTACACCGCAAGGATCAGGGGGACAGGCCAACTGCTGCCCAAGAGGGAACAGATACCGGGTCAGAAGCAACACTTCTTCCCCTCCTAAGTCTAGAGAAGTTACTACGTCGATACCCTGATCTCTCCAACGCTTTCAGTTCACGTATGAAACGACGCAGTGCTAGTCTGATTAGATTTCTACTGATTCATCTAAAAGTAATTATTTCAGTCACGAGCAATTCCAAGTCTCCTGCCATACCCCATATAAAAAGAACTAAATTCAACCAAATTCTAGAAGAAAAATTTTACCCTGACACCATGTGAGCAGTACAGGAGTCATTCAAGATTAGAGTAAAACACCATTTTGGTTTGGCATTTGTTTGGGTTTTGCTGGGAAGGAAGAAGAAAAGGAAAGGGATGGTACGCCAGCGGTCTCTCAAAGGCAAGCCTTTGCAGGCCGTACACCAAGAAAGTGAAGCGCTCAAGATCAAATTGCTTCAATCACTTTAGTTCCCACCTCCCACATTTATGCAGTTTCTGTTTAAAAAGGAAAGAAAAATCAAATGATGACGATGTCTACCAATCCATTTTTCCTAACCTTACACAGAAAACATCAAACATAGTTCCGATCTGGACCTTTGCTTTCAGTCCAAGTACTAATATAGATCAGTCCAAGGGCTCACACAGATTTTTTTTTTTGGTGCTACTTTAACAGGACCAATGTTGATTGCAAGAATTTGGAATGACGTATAACGTAGAACGTTCATTATCTTAGATGTCTAAACTCCCAGGTGTTTAGCAACAGCTGACACAAACTGTACAACCTGCAGTTTGTTAAAACCACCTCTCCCATTTACCTGTCACTGGCAAGAAATGCATCTTGATCTAAGCCAGTTTATGAAAAATGCAGACGCTTTTTTGAGAGAAAATGTATTTTTGCAAGGAAAATTTATCACCCGAGTCACTTTTTCTGGTTAAGTGCTCTTAAGCACTCTCCACTGAAGTATCTATACTTCCAGGTTTTTTCCAGTTCCAAGGTACAGAAAGTTCTTTATTCAACAAAATCAGATCAAGATTTTTTTCCCCTCCTCGGTCTTACAGGAAATACGCAACACTGAATAAAAAACGTGCTGTTACTTCTAACCTAACCGCATCTCTGCGGAGCTGGTACATGCACATAGTTTGTTCTGCTCAGCTACTGAGCTAAGCTTCTCTCTGACCCTTTAGGGACAGCACATACACACACAGAGTCCAGTAAGAAATAAAACATTGTTCAGTTGTGATCTTCAAAGTCAGGCAAAAGACCTGTGACTCCGGAACTGTACAACCTGGCTACTTTCATGGAGTTCTTAGTAGTTACAGCCAAAAGCAGAGATAAAATTTCAATCCAAATTAATGCTTGAGCAAAACTCTTAACTTTTCACCATTGTTTATACATTACATGATTTCGATATTCAATAGCCAAGTACTGTAACGTACCAGAAACTCTCACAGCCATGACGTACCTCTCTGATGATGTGCCTTGCAGAGATCTAGCTTTAATTGCAAGAACACATCCATCCAGGTCCTCCTCCCTCCCACAAGCTGTGCCTAGGGTATGTCCTAGATAATCCTTTCCTGGCTGCAACTTTACCTACTGCATTATCACCCAAAACCTGTAACAGATACGGAATTACGTATTTCTACACAGCCTTCTCTCAGTGTACTCATTTACAGCATCTTGGTACACTATAAAAAGTAATACTCTCCATTTATTGAAGAGAAATCCTTTATTAGCCCATTGAGGAAAGGCAACGCATGGAGATCTTCCCGAGACCATCTAACGAGCCTGCAATAGAAGCAGGACTAGACACCAGCACCTCCTGGCTCATAACTCAATCAATTCCTCCAAGCCACAAGACATTAAGTACTACAGTAGTTCTCATCCAGGCCTCCTATAATTTCAGTGGCAGTTCTACAGACAGCTCTTCTTGTCATCGATTTGGGCTAGATATAAACAAGAAGCAAGTAAACCTTCAAAAGGCAATCTAGTCAGCTAAAACTTGGAACAACTTCCCAAGTGCATTTCACTCTCCACATCTGATGTACTGACATCAAGTAAATCACATTGGTTAAGCACAAGCGGAGGGCCCGAGATCCTCGTTACTGAGGCTCCGTGCAACGCCACGCAGCACGTAAGAGAATCCAGTTCACAGCTTTCCTCCTCTGGTAGTAAACCTCTTGCTCACTAAGGAAATACCTTCGCTTTTTGCAGACCCTGACAAAGGGGTTACGTATCTTCCAAGCCATAGGAGACCAGAGGGAGCAGTATCACGGAGCATTTCTTTCACCATACGACCCTATGCTGTTACCTGGCCCCCGAGTTCGATTCTGTACACGGATGGAGGCAGGTCAGCAGAAGGAATGAAAGCGGCCACGTACGGCACGGCATGTGGACATGGCCATACCATACATGAAGGGACAGCTAACTGCATAGTCAACGCATTCCGACGTTTACCTTTCACATGCTTGATTTCGCAGACAAAAAACTACTCCTGCAAAAGGCTTTACGTGAAGTTTCCCAGCTTTTGAAAAGATAAACGTCAAAGCAGTGAAACAGGATTTTATTCAAGAAACTGCAACAAACCTTCCGCCACAGACAGCGGTAGGATCTGAAGCCAGAGGCTTCAGCGGCCCAGCAGAATCTGAGCTACATGACCAGCTGAATGCACTAGCAGGAGGAGGAGGAGGATTTACTCCGGTCAGAAAGGCAGAGAGCTACAGAGAGCACTGTGCCGAGGAGCAGCGAGCGCTAGAGCATCCTCGGAATTAAACTTTTAACCTTCCTTCCAATTACGTCACGATGTGCCTCAACCTTTCTGTGTTTGTGTTTTCAACACAAAACGCCACTTGAAGCTTCACCCTGACAGTTTTCAGAATTACTTTTCAGGAGGAAACAACGCTCATGGTGCTGCATGGTTCCAAAAGAAATACTACTTTTTTTACCGAATACAAACCTGCCCTTTCTGATTACTGAACCCTTTTAGATTTTGACATTGTATGGTCGGAATATTTCTTTACAAAAGTGATCTACGTGTAATTTTTATAAAAGTAATTACAACATGAAAGTTTGTAAATAAAATTTCTGTGAATATTTAAATGAGAAATAATAGTATAAGGAGATTATTTAATCGAGGTGGGAGAAAAAAAAGAAGGTCATAAGTTATCGCCAAGTGCTTTCTGAATCAAGGAAACTCAGACATACCTAAAATTAGCATCAAGGCAGCAACACAGCTACCTCATAGCAACCAAGCAAATTACATATAAAGCTCAAAGCCAAGTATTACCAAATGCAGAGAGGAGTGGAAGAAGAGGAAGAAAAACAGATGGATTCAGTTGGGGAAAAAAGACAACGAGAGGTGAAATAAATAATGTAGTGAGCAGACTTTAAAAGATATACAGAACCGATAAATCCTCATGATGAAACTCACTGCCACTGTCACACTTCAGACCTTTTAGATCTTCATTCTCTCAATAAAAGCTTTGAGAGCTTTGACTTAGTAGTAGTAAATCGTGACTGGAAAACAGATCATCTCAGCAATATCATTAAGTTAGCATCTTTTTCCAAGATTAATTACAGACGTAGTTCCCCAAAATTTTCTGATTTTTTTTAATCTACGTTTTGTAAGAGCTATTCCAACCCTTCACCCTCTGAAGATCTAACTAGCACTTAAGTATCAAAGACAGATTTGCATTTCAAAAGCCAATTAAAAAAAACATACTGCAGTAAGGCCCTGATTAAAAAGTGTTGCGGCTTTCCATAAATTAGGCGGTTCCTTCGACTTTCTCTAGTTCTAACCCATCGTAACAATGGCAAAACCTAGAAATCACATGGACTATATGACCACCACACCACGCCTCTCTACCACCCTTATGTTTGTGTGGTTCAAAGAAAGCAAGCAAAGCCACTTTAAAACAACATATTCATCACAAATCCAGTTTAGAGCACGATAACGTGGTTAAGTCTGCACAGCGAGTGGAAGCACAGAAGGAAAGAAACACTGGAAAGTACAGCCTCCACCTTCATTTGCTAGAAGGAACCAAAATCTGGAAGCACACACTTACAGGGAAGAGAGATACATGTATCTTGAAACTACAGGTCACTAAAGCAAACCAACAAATTTCCCACTGCTTGTAACTTCTAAAAAAAAAAATCTTTTCTAGTAGAAGTCTGGTAGAACGGTAAGTAACTTACCATCAAGGTGCAGTAGCATACAGTTTCAAGTCACAGACCAATCATGCCGATTTAAAGCATTCTTATCATGTAATACTTCATCATACCTTCTTGGGTTTTAAATCACACAAGAACTCAGATCAAAGGAAAGGATCCATTTCTATAGGAGTCCCCGTTGCCATAGAAACTTTGATTCTTACACCTCAAAAAACCTGAAGAGTAAAGGCTTCTCGTCTATTATCACCTATGGGAAAGGTTCTTTAAAAGCACATTGTCAAGCGCACTACCAACTTGCCAATCCATGCCATCATCAATTTTCCCCTGCCACGACACGTTTATAGCACTGTGTCAAAAACAAATTGAAGCAAGAGACCAAGAAAGTAGGTCTCCAACATAAAGCATTCAGTCACTGGCTGAACAGTCCGCTCTCGGGCCCTGACAGTGTGCGTCCTGCTTTGATTTTTTCCACACAACGGTGGACTAAGCCCCCCCGTCACCTTGCGATACCTTGAGTTATCGATGTCTGTCATCCTATGGCAGTGAGAGAGCTTCAGTTTCTGACGTTCAAAAATTTCAGGTCTGTCAAACTGTAATACATGAAGTCCTTCAAAAAGTTTGAGAAGTTTATCAAAATTTATCAGCCTATCAGACTTTTATGCAAGACTCCCTGTAGGTAGACTGCTCAGCATTATCTATCAGCTGTTAGGGAAAACTGCAGTTATAAGACTAAAAACTGAAAACCTGTATTCATTCACACAGACGATGTAATACGGCATGTTCTTACTGGATTTTCTTTGCCCTGGCCTACATTACTCACCAGAATTTGCCATTTTCAGGCAATTAATTATTAAATTAATAAGTGGCAGTTAAAGCTGGCAAGCTACGCTTCATAATATTCCCTTTTAAAGAGATCAGGTGCATCGCAGTACAACATTTACAGACACCACGTGAATTCAACACACCACTGCTCCATTAAGAAAGGAACTGGCTGCCTCCCACTGTTACCTTGAGGCTGAGAAGAGATCTTACCACGCTAACTACCCTCACACTTAGCGCAGTCTGAAAGCTTCCCATTAAAAGAAAGAGGGGGGGAAGAAATATTAAAAGCCACTGATAAAACTGAGCGATTCAAATGAGATCAAGAAAAAGCAATATAATTAAACCCCAGTTGAAATACTCCATGTTTTACTCCAAAGCCTTCTGCAACCAAAGCTACTCATCCTCTCAACTAAAGGATTAAACTCTGTGTAGCCTTGCACAGCTCTTGGCACTTAACTGAGTTAGCAAATCAGTTTTCACACATCTACATTTGACAACTCTTTTGGAGTAGAAGAGCAACTTATGCACACTGCAGCCAGAGGATGCTCTTGTGCCGGTTCCTAACAGGAGGGCACAAGGCAAGGCAGAACACGGGTCAAGCACCTTTCCTCTAGCTCTGAACAAAAAAAATTACCATTTTCAGTGCATGGAATTGATTAATAAACTTCTAATATAGCTGCTAGGCCAATATGAGACAGAGAGGCAACTGTTTGTGTTAGCTTGAGTTAGACTACGTTCAGTTTTCTAGCACAGATTTTTTTGAAATCACCACTCACCACAACTGTGTTGCTTTGGGTTTTTTGTTCGGTTTTTTTTTAAATACTAAAAGGCTCTTGAAGATTGTATCCTTTTAAAAACTATTAGTTAAAATAGTATTTTCTACATAGATACAGGAAAAGTGAACTGGAAATTCTGAAGACATTTTGGATTACCTTTGGTTTTAACCCCATTAACCTTACCTAATGATCATACAGACCGGAATGGTAACGGAAGCAAGATGCTGAATGATCTCATGTGGAAAGCGGCAGAATTAATCACAACAGCAGCAATGTAAGAAGGTGGTCATTGCCCGAGATAAGCGTGTGAGAACTGCTTTTATCGTCCTCGTTGCCAAACTCAGAAATGTATTTCTCATTCCGAGAGTCTGAAAATCACTCCTTTAAGGTATAAAACCCAAATTTATTTTTTTTTTTTTAATTTCTGACATTTCTGATGTTTCACAACAATGCTACAAGCTAACTTAATGGAAACAACAGCAGAATATAAATGATGGGAAGCAGCGGCTCTGGGAGATGCTGTAGCACTAGTGAGAAAGAATTCATTGCCTCGAGACATTTATTAAGCAAAGAAAAAAACTGTTTGGAAAAGGCTGGCAAACATCATTAGAGAAACAAGAGAAAATTGCTTCATAGGCTTCTTTCCTAGTTATATTGCCTTAGTTTACCTTTTTTTTTTTTTGCTTGGTTTTTGAAGTCTCACTCTTACAAAGTAATTGTAAGTCTCCTCCAGCCATACGGTTTACAGAACACTTACACAGTTTAACACTCCTGATCCCTGACATATAAGCAAATGACATTCTGAAAACAGATCACTTTCCCCATCATAGTCTTTATTTTTACCTGCAAACTTCACCTACTTACTGCTTCTTACTCCTTAAATAAAAGGTACTACCAAGTCACATCTTCTAAAAGTTACCCAAACCACCAAAGGTGAGGTTGAGACTCCGGCTTCTGAAAGTCTGACAGGAAAGTTTTAAGCATGTTACTCTTCGAACCTCCTTGTCCGCACCTGATACTGAAGAATCAGAAAAACACAAAACCCCAGCACTCCCGCTTTCTCTACCAATCTTCCAGCTCTTGGGAAACTGTACACATGGCTAGCTTTTAGGAGCTTCCCAAATGTTTCCTGACACAGAGGGCAGATAAATCTCTACATATAAGCAGGCACAGAAACTTATTTTTAAGGGTATTTATACAAAACCAAAGTGGAACCCTGCTCATTTTTCCCCTTCTAAGCTGTGGCAAATCTTCACTATGTTTACGTGCACCTGACACTTTTTTTTAATCCATTCATTTCAGTTTTCCTGATCTTTAGCATTTCCTGGGAAACACCACACATTAAGCCTCTCAGTTGAACAGAATGTATGACAAGTTCCAGCTAGTAAAACAAGAGATGCAGTCCCAGTTTCACCGATAAGTCATGAGACGGTCTTTTCCTTTCCTGGAAAGCGCTTTCCTCACTTTGCAGGAGCAGAGTACACGTCCACATTATCATGCTGTTAGTTACAGCCTTGACAACAAAAAGAGAGACCCACCTGCTACCGTGAGTTTTGCTGTTCTGCTGACAATGGTCCCCAGGCTTTCCACAGTTGCCACACATTGATAATATCCTTCATCAGGTTTATTATGCTTGGAATGCACCACGCTGTTTATTAATAAAGATCCATCTGGTAGCAACCGGCGACGGTCATCCGACACCAAGTTTAGAAAAGTCCCATCTTTTTTCCATTCAATTTTTGGAGAAGTTTCACAATAAGCTGAACAGTTCATTATAACAGATGCTCCGCGAACTGACAGAATGTCCACTGGCTCCACCAGAAAGTAAAAAGGAGTGAAGGTTCTCACAAGGGATCCTGTAAAACACAAACCACATCACACAGGTTTTGGGTTAGCCTTCCAGTTAGTTTTTTTTTTTAAATGGAAATTGTACCCTCATTTCAAAATACTGTAATGTGCACAGGCGCCATCGCTACCTGCAACGCTGTCTCCCTGAACATACTGTAAATAGCTTGGTCCATATGACAGGATTTTCTGCTTTGACTATTCGCACCGATGGACCTTGAAATTCAAAGAAGTTTTCATCCCTGTAACACGCTCACCCGCTCGTACTGGAATCAACGTGGTTAATAGCCCTGAGCAATCCACTGCAGCAGAAGTCTGCCTCATCAAAACTTATGCAAACTAATACATGTGCTCGAGTACCACATCTATAACAAATGATACGTACGTTGGCCTTTTGTGGTATGGCTGCCATACCACAGCAGTGTGGTAATTTGTTTTGTATAACAAAGATTAAGAAACATTAAAAACAACTGAGCCCTCAAGAGAGAAAGAATCGCCAATTCTGAGCTTAACTCGTCACGCGAGTGCCATGAAACATTTTTTTTTTTTTTTACTTCTATTCTGGTTCAGGACAAACACAATTACTTCTCCATTTTAAGTATTCCCCAAAGACTTCTATAATTAACATCTACTTTCCATTCAGAAGTGAATTTTAATTACTGTATTTCTGGTGTATTTGGTCAAGCAGAAAGACTGTGTGTCAACATCACTTTGACTTGTCTCAACTTAATCATCCATGGAAAACACAAACAAGAAAAATTCTTTCAGGGAAGAACAGTTTTTCAAACCAGCATAATGTTGGGTTGAGAGAAAACGGGGTCTTTGTTTTCAAAGCCAAGCTTAGAAATCCTGTGAAGGCTTCCCACCCGCACTCTGACAAACCCCACCTTTCCTCCATCTGAGGAGCAGGATGTGTATTGCCGTGATGTTTGTACAAACTGAAATACTGCTAGCTGTCTATCACAAACCAAAACCAAAAGTGCACAGACTAAAAGGTTAATAAATAGGGCTTTTGAAACGAGTCACTCCAACCAGAGTTGCAACCATTCCTCCTCTCTTTACATAAAGTAAGCTGTAGAAGGAAACACTTAAACACTCAGCCGAACTTGCAAGGCCTGGAAAATAACGATTTTCCATAGATGCAGCAACTAAATGACAATCCTCATGAGTACAGCATATTTTGCAAGCGCTGTGTCTACTAACGTACTCCCAGCACGCAGTGGCAGACTCGGGCTGCTCTTGTCTAAAAATTCTGGAAATAACTCTCTGAAGTCGCATGCTGAAAGCATGCTGCAGGAGGATGTTCTTCAACAGCTAAGGAAAAGAAGTTTAATTTCCCTTTACAGAGCAGTTTACAACCATTCCAGCAACCAAATACCAGCTTTCAACAAGAAAAACCTTACACCTTTTTTTTTTACTGGGCATCTATAGGACACTAAGCTGTTTAAGAGACCAGAAGGATGTCACTGGTATCATGGTTTGGTTGGGGGTTATTTTACCCCCCAAACCCCCCAACACCATGCAAGTGGTTTCCATCATTAAGCTATCTGTTAGCATGTGCTCTAAAGCAAACCTGAGAAAAAAAAAAGACCAGTTGGTCTTTAAAGCCTGTATAGAATTCTTAATGGAAAAAGGATTCTTGAAGTTACGGGGAGCGGGTGTTGTCTCAAGATCTTTTAAGCTGAACATTCAGACAATACGATAAAGCGGTGAAGACAGACCTGTCCCCATTGCACTGCACAGGCAGATACCACGTTATTTTTATGCGACATCGGTGTAGCAAACCTACCCATGAACCAGTTTACTCAGTCTGGCAGTAAGCAATACATGACAGAAGAAGAAATCATTTTTCCTTATAAGAACTTCTACGAATGCGAAGGCAATCCGTAACACTTGCGAAAGGCATCGTTACAGAAGGGTAAAAATGCGTTCACCAACACCAAATGAAGCTTCTACCGCGCACACACCAAACCCTTCAGAAAGAGCCATGGAAATACTCATCTCAAAGCTATTCAATCTTTCTCTGGGAGGTCAATAATGAGATGCTGAAGTATGTTACGACCACCCTGAAGAGGAATATGCATTTAATAACCAGATTTGTTTCATTAAGTCACAGAATAATTATGAAGCCTGTGTTTTCACAAAAAGTACAAATATGAAGCCCACCTTGACTTGTTACAAAGGTCTGTCCTGTAAGCAGTTTAGTTTCTTTAATCGGTTGTGGTGTTTTCGGGTTTTTTTTTAAAATTGGATTTACCTTCTAAAATAGCGTTAATTAGCAAATGGATACGATTCCCTCTATCACTGAAATGCACAGAAAGTCTCTCGTCTCCAACGAGACACTCAGCCTCCTCCCGGAGAGGGACTCCAGCCTTCCCGCACAAAGCCTACTGTCTTTGCTACTCGGAATTCACAGAAACTCAAAGATAAGGCAGAAGGAGTGGTGTGAAAGGGACAACAGATAAATTACGCTTTTGTAGGTTGTATCATTCAAATAGTCTTCTATCTTCAAGAATTCAAAGATGAAAAAAGAAAAAAGCATAGAAGACTGAAGTTTCTCTAGTGGTGGTAACAGTTTCAGAAAAGACTGGAGACCTGTTCTGTTGCTATCCAAACCCTTGAGACCCACCTGGAACAGAAAAAAAACAACAAACCAGAAGAAATTACAAAATTCCTAGGTACCGCTTACATGACTTCAGTTTGTATAATCACACCTGTGTGCGGATGCACTTGACCCTCCACATGCAGAGTACCAAGTTTCAGCTCTAATATACCAAATGGCAGAAAAGAAACAAGAGTCATGAGCAGCATGAAAATATTTTAACCTATTTATCAGCTCTTCCATTGCTTCAGAGAGCTACAAGTTTGGGGGGCGGGTTTTATACTAAAGATTCGGCTTTATTGTCCCTGAGTTTTCCAAGAGAAAGCATTCTACTCAAGGTACCAACCTTTTTTCCCCTCACTTACCAGCTTCGGTAAGTTTTTCCAGCATAGATCCAGACCTTACCAGAACGATACACAAACACCCGAGTTCTGTTTTTCTCTGCCTTTTCAAAAAAAAAAAAAAGTCTAGGAAACCCTTGAAAAGGGGAGGTTGGCTTCTTGCTTGCCTTTTCTGGTTTGCTGTAGATTGGAGCAGACCAAAGCCATTGATGGGATAAGATTGCTCTTATCCTGGAAGCAACAAAGTGCCTAAGGAAATGACTTTGCAGAGTACAGAGCAGAGGACGTTCAGAGAGAGCATGCCAAGAAGAAACAGCAGCACAGAAGGGGTTAGAGGCTTTCAGGAAGAATGGGAAGCAGATTCTCAGCCAGGTTTCAGAGGTAACCTTAAAACATTCTTGCCAAGAGCCCTGTGAAAACACAGCACAGTCTGCTTCAACTCAGGATACTACCATGCTCCGGCACAGAAAGCAGCGGATAAAAAAACAAAAGGGTTGGTAAAGAAAGAACCATGCCCCATATCTTGAAGGAAGTCAAACTAGACTTGAGACCTTTCTAGCCTGCACCCTCAGAAAGGTTTTGTAATTTAGAGCTAGGGGCGCTCTGGAGAAGTGCCGGTGGGCTGCATACGCGCTCCAGCCAACTGAGCGCACACGTCACTTCAGCCTCGGCTCAGAATGAAAACGCTGCGTACATACAAGACCTTAATAAACTTCTGTTTCTGTCAACCCAAACTTTCCCCCATCCCATCAACCTACTGATTACTCAGTTAAACGACACCACGTGACTAAAGACTGAATTGGTGTACTTTACATATTTTACTTTATTTTTTATCTTTCCACATACTCATCCTGGGGGCGTGGGGGTGAGGCTGTACGTACACATCAGCGGCTTGATTGCTGTTAACACTGGCCCGAGAAAACTCAAAATAACAGCAAGACAAGCCTATCTTCCCGCTCAGACACAGAACAGTTAAATCACGCTCATTTCCAACTGATATTTTTCCCCAAAATCTGTACTTGAAGACCAGTGGTGGCACCCACCAATTCCTGCAGGCCCTCGGTTCCAGTGCTTCACACTCTCTATCACTAAGATTACCAAGCAGTACTGCGAGCTAGGATTTAAGCCCATTTCTTTCGCCAGTGTGGGCATGGAAAACAGGCTGTTCATCTTTCCCAACAGTCTTCTACACCGTTGAGGGCTTAAATTCTTCTCCAGCCTTTTCTTTAGGCTTAGCATTTCTCGTTTCCTCAATCTTCTCAGAGACTGTGTGTCATTACACTCTGCTAATTAACTCTCTGAATCCTCCCCATCTGGCTCACATTCCTCCCCAAGTGCTGTGCCCAAATCACGCTGGAGTGCTCCAGCAGAGACAAGATCGGCGTTAGGTGCAGGTCCAGCGTCATCTCCCCTGTTTGGGAGGCTCTACAACTCCCTTCTTCATCCCTCCCAACACAGAGGCAGGAGGTTTTAGCGCAGAAGCCTCACACTACTGATTACATTGATCTGTAATCCCTTCCCTACTGTAATCCCTAGATCCTTTTCTCGGAAACTGCCGTAAGGCTTGCTCTTTTCCATTTAATGTTTGACTAGCTGATTACTCCTGCCTAACTGTATTAACTTTCACTTGGCTCCTCCAAATTTTTCCTCCTTCCAAAAAAGTTTACCAATTTTGAACTCTAACCTTGTCCTCCCTGCCGCAGCTTTAAGACGTGTGAACATTTAACAGATGTCACTTACTCCGTCATCCAGGCTGAGTGAAATACGTCTAATAGACGATTACTCAGAATACACAAGTGCCAAATCCCACGCAAAGCAGCCTTCAGTATCACCATTGTAATTTCTCTCAACACTTACCCATCTCCCTTCACAGCCATCCCATGTCAGTTAAGATCTGGTTTCCCTATTTCCTTACAACAGTGCAATGGGATGGTAGCTGTTGAGGAAAGAATAAAGGGAAGGTGGTTTGGGGTTTTTTCTTTTCCTATTAAACTTTTTGAACTAGGGAAATTAGAGTGGTCTGAAAATATTTCCCTGACAACTCCGTACCAATTAACTCCATCCTCATTACTCTCAGAAGCTTTTACGGGAAAAGAAAAAAGTTTTTTCGCTTGGTCCTCAGTTTCTCCAGGAACCAAAGCCAAGCTGACTACTTTTATATATCCCAAGCTTCTCCTCTCCTCCCATTTAAAAGATTTTGGATTTTTCTAGTCCTCCTTGCACCTCATCCCTCCTCAAATCCTCACAATTAACGCCAACAGTTCTGAAATGGTTTCAGCCAAGATAAAACCACACACAAGTGATTTGAAAATAGTTAACGATGAAGTCCTTTTAGCCTGTTCTTTGCTAAGCCTAGCTGATCTCTCATCCTCTGAGCACGAGGACGAAGGACCATAAGCACACAACTCTTCTCACTGAAAAAGGACCAACGAAAGCACATCTGAGATACGACACCAGGTTCACAAAGCTAAGATGAATGTGCCTGAACTTGTCCTTACAGCCTGCTTCCCCAAAGACCATGAAAAGGCTTTTGAAGTCAAAAGAAGGAAGTTTTAATACAACACTTTCCAGCTACAGGAAATCTGAAAGCAGCTAAGACAGAGAGCTCATCAATCGCTCTTTCCAGGCGCTGCATTTTCAAAGGGCGATATACCTCGGGGCGGGGGGGGGAGAGAAATCCAACACTTCCTTTAGCCTTCTCTTTACTGCTACCATGCCTACAGAAGGACAACTTGTTTTTTGTACATTCTGCTAGCTGCATCACGTTTTGTGCAGTGGTACACGTTTAACAGGGCTTCAGGTGAGGAACTGCCTAGAAGAGTAAGCGAAGCAGCTGCTCAAGAGGGAAGAAGCTTCCCTTCGTTATCCAGTTAATTTCTGAAAGACACAAGCATTCCACTATGAAACTTAAACCATTTAAATGTGTGCTTTAACAACTGCCTGACAAGATCTTCACAAATTACGGCATTTAGGAAAATAACTTCAGACAAACCCACTCTGATGGCGGTTCTATTTAGTGCGTATAAATTATCTCGAACCGGTGCATGGCAGTACGTGTCAGAATATGTCCCTACTCCTAGTGCTGTAGATTCAACTTCCATCCATTGTTGCCACCAAAACTACGCGGTGGTGATGTATTCCTGACGACAGCCATCAACTGCATTCAAAGCAGAGGACTTTAACACCAGATTTCACATAACTGCCGGAACAAAACTGCATTCCGTTTCCCAAGAACCAAACGCAATAACCATCCAGAAAGATGGGAAGCACAGGTATAATTTCAGAACCACTTTTTCCAAGCAGAGTGATAAGTGAAGGCAACCAGACACATCTTTCATCAGAAGTGCCTGACTTTAGATTAGTAGTACACAAGGATTCAGTGGCTGGAAGAAGTCATACAGTACTCTGATGAAGAACGATGCCTTAGTTTTTACACGTTGAGGAAAGGTCTGTCAGTTGAGGGGCACGACGCTTGTCCTTTTCAGTTACGACTCCCAAGCAATTTAAGAGTACATATACAACACCCTTGAAAATTGACACTTAAAATAGAAGCGTTTGACAAAATCCTAACCAGTCTGGCAGGAACTGTTATAAAGCCCCTTTTTATGTATTGCAAGTCAATGATAAAAGATCCAAGTCCTCTTGCTGCAGGACTGAACTTTTAAAAGGCTTTTCACCAGAATTTAATTAACATTCCCAATGGCTCTTGTAATCCTCAAAACAGTATGCCATGCCCTTCCTAACCTAGATCATCAACAAAAGCTGTCTCCAAGAATTAGCCAAACGGATTTTAATTGAAGATGTTACAAACACTATTCTTTGCAGGCTGCCAGCAAGAGCTCACTATGAACTTGTTTTGTGGTTTTGTTAAGATATTCATTGCTAAAGAGCACATTATCTATACGGGTAAATTGCTACACGCATTAATCTCTAAATAAAATGTAAGTATTAGCAAGTTGGGGTTTTTTTTGTTTTCCCCTTGGCAATACTGGAAACGTTCTGCATTGCTCAATAAGCAATATTTATATAAGATATTACAATATACCACAGCAGTTTAGGCAAAGATAGAATTTTTTGCTTAATATTACATTTTTCCCTTATGGCAGAACACAGACCACCTGGCCAAATTAAAGTGCATATGATGGCAATATACATTAGCCAACCAAATATGTTTTAGCTTTTTTTTTTTTGAAGCACATCCAAATCCCGATCGTACACACGGTGGTTGGCAAGTTTGCTCCTACTGAATACCCAAGGCCAAATTCTCTAAACACCATTTCATTTATTTCTTTGCAAAGACTCCACAATCCATAAATTAGAGACGATAATTACACTGCGCTTCAGCATCAAGAAAAAAGGAAAAAGCGTAAGAGCTATCCCTGACTGCAGATGTACAATATAAATCGTGCTGGTACTTCAATAATTCCAGTGGTAGGCTGACAGCAGAACCTAGGAGAGCAAGTGATGTAACATTATAAGGTAAGTAATGCCACGTATAAATCTAGACTTCCCCAGACTTACTAGATTCTTTTCTCCTTCAGCACCAGCAGATTTCATCTTTTTATGATTTAATACACTACAACAAAGATATTCTTCAAAGAGAGCAACTTCTCTTCGCCCTGGCATCATTAAGCATTGTGGGCTAGCAATGACGTTTGAAGAACGATAAAGGTGGCTCGGGTTCGTCCTGGCTCGCAAGGGAAGGGGCCAAGTTCCGAGATCCGTAAGGCAGAGACATCCTTTTCTTTGCGATATAAGGAAACAACGTGTACAGAGCCCCCTTCCCCTTTACTAAAAAGGGGCTGCTGCCGTGCTGCAGAGACAGGAAGAAAACCGCTTGTTCAGGCAAATTCTCCTGCGAGAGAGCAGCGTGCAGCCGGTTGCTTTTGTCCTCGTCCCTTTAGCTGCCCATCCTGTGCGCAGGTGCCTTCTCACAATACAGGCCAGGCAGACAATACTGAGTGGCGATTAACAGCCTAGGATACCACCAGAAAACCTGTACCCTCAATCATTCTCCTCAATAAAATTGTACACCCAAAGAAATTACTGTTCTGGTCCGTTGTGCAGAGCGCCTATCTGAATACCAACAGGCCTACGTGCAGGCCACCATCAACACACAGATGGCAGCTTCCAATTCCAAGGAGCTCTGCCCTTTGGCTCCCACGTTTTTCAAGAAGGCATCCATCTAGAAGTAGCAAGCTGTGAAACAGCTAAGTATTTTTTCATATTATTCTCTAATGGTTTAATGTTACTGAGTTGAAGAGGTTTTTGACACCACGTACTAACAGGAACACAAAAGTCAAGCTACTCGTTGTCCTCGGAATTACTGTAACACCGAAAGAAATAACGTAGGTTTCAAGACTTTGCCTTTGGTAACTTAGGAGCACCCTTGCCTTTCACACAGCACAATCAATAAACAAAGAACAAATTCAAGCAAAGCAAACTACACTTTGCAACGATGCTTTTACAGCTTTGTCTATACTTCCTGTTACCTTTCACTTGTTAATAATAAATTATCACTGGCTTAATCTTAACTGACCTTCCTGACAGACCTCGAGCATGATTTTTTTTTTTACATGAGCCTATTCAAATAAAAAAGTATGCAGAAATATAATTAAGGAAAAAAGTATCCAAATAGTGTACAGTGTGCCTACAGTAAAACACTGGGAAGCAAGCACCCGTGCATTTACTCTAACCACTCTCTCTGTAAGTGGTATGATCTCCTCATATATTATTAAGTAATGGGAAGGAAAACAAGCTAATGATCAACAGCAAAATCCAAACAGATTGTAATCTCAAATATCAAATGTCTTAGGAGATGCATTTATGTCTGGTGCTTAAGTTGCACGCCCTAACACTTCTAGGGAGTTAGAAATTTTTTACCTGAATTTTGAACACATGGAAGCAACTTTCCCATTTACAGTGTTGCTGCTTTTAATAGTCTAAAGTTCTGTGATGGTGGCTCCCTTAAACAGCCAGCTACCAAGCTCTGCCACGCTGACTCACAACCCTTATGCCCCTTACTAAGGGGCTGCAGTTCCATGAAGCTTGGAAAACCGGAGGAGAAAAGACGGCACAACCCCCTCTTGCAGCAGTTTCCCCTAAGGTGAGATTCACTATAACCATTTCCCTGCTGCCTGTCCCGAGTTCCACTGTTAGACTAGACCTTCTGACGAGGATTTCTCCATCTCATTTAAACCTATACTCAAATTCAGAAAACCGTCGACCAGCCGCACTTCAAAACCAAGTTCTATTGGTTTTTTTATTCCTTCCAGTGTGCAAGGAAAAGGGATCCTTTATAACCACTAAGACCAAAAATTTGGATTTCTTTCAAGTTGCTTGAAAACAACCCTTGGGTTTTATAGAACTCTCTTCCAGGCTCTGCGTCCCACAAACCTCTCACCTTCTGAAAGGACCACCCTTTCAAAGAGATTTTGCTTTTACAGTCAAAGGAAAGGCAAGTCAGACCACCTAATGCCGTATTTTCCAGTTAAGCCAATGAAGGAACTACTCTGAATATCCTAACTGCAACATTTCTTTTCCTAACCGCTTCAGTGGGAGAGCCTGAAGGTTTTTACCAAACTTTTCCTTTTTTTTGTGGAACCAAAGCCATTTCTCTCACTTCAGAAAACTATCAGTTTTCATTCAAACAGCCAGTCTCTGACACATCCCTCCAAGCTTGCATAGGATTTCAAAGCAGTACTGTGTTTTACTTGATACAAAGGACAAAACATTCTTGCATGCGATATCCCCTTTCTATTGCTATTAATGATAGAAATAAGCTAGAATGACAATAAGGTAAAAACCTTTTTGACTTAAACTCCAAGCACAGCAGTTACCTTAATCAAAATCTCTTGGGATTAGTTGTTCAATAAATGATTAACAGTAGAGCTAAGATGCTTTCAGAGTGACGGCTGTCACTAGGGTAGCAAGCGCTACAGAAACCGATGTGTACTCTATCCCCTAACAAAGCCTTCATCCAACATCAAACTTCTCTTTCCTCATCTGTCGAAATAAGCCAAAGTGATTACCTTTCATATGAAATCAACAGTATGCCAGGAGATTTTTTCTTTTTCCCATTCCAGTTCATTTTTGCATGTTTTGTACAGCTCTTATTCCCCTGCAATTTTCTTCCTCATACTTCAAGCAAAATGAGTTTCTCTGCTTGCAACTTCCCAGCCCTGGCTGAAGCCCTGTTACTGCAGTACCCAATTTACAGCTGTCAGCTCTGGGAGCTTTTATAGTAACCTGACCTCAGAGAGATGGTACTTACAGTTCTCATAGTCTTCCTGATCAAGTACAAAAATGAAAAGAATTGCAACTAATTTTTACTTATTTTCAATATTAGCAGTGCTTCCCTCAGAAAGCACCTCAGTTATATGGGATCGGAGGCCAAATTTTTTTTTTAAATTCTTCCAGTGATCACTTTCATTATCAAATTGGTCTGAGAAAAGATACACCTAGCATTTCTACAAAAGATTACTAGAGGGCACTGTAAAGACACCTACAAAAGGAGGAAAAAATTTATTTCTGTTCATCATCGTGAACAATGGTACTTTGACTTTTCCACAGAAATAGCTACCATGTGTTACTACTGACAATACTACATTTGTTACAGCAGGTGGAGAATTTCCATTTTTTCCTGGAGTAATGGATTTCCTTTCGTAAAGTCCCAGTCTTCTGGACCCTCAGGCACATAATTTACCTCTTCAGAGATGGGCAACAATAAAAAACAAACAATGGCTTTCAAACGGTTAAAACCCCAGGAAACCCATTTGTAAAACTCAAAATACATACTGCACACAACGCAGGCAAGACGCTAAACATCTAGCAAAAGGTTCCTCCATCTTACCCTCCTTCCACGCTGTTTGGGCTTCGGCCAAAGCACCCAGCGCTCACCCAGGGCTCCGGGTGCTCAGACCTGAGTAACTCGTTCGCCCAAACCCTCACCGGGGATAGGCAAGTGGTTCGGCTCCCTACGGAGATTCCCTGTTGGTTTGCAAACCAAGCCCAGATACATCAGGGAACAGATTCTCTACCTCTGTGGCTTTGGGTTTTTTTGCCAGGCTGGTATTTCAAAAATGGTTTAGAACACAAATACAGAGAAAAATCCCCACACATCACAAGAGAATTAGTTGCTGAAACCAATTACTTAAATATTTTCCACGTAGTAAACACGCTGCGGTATCCAAGAACTCTGCACGAAGGGTAAAGTAGTATTACTACTTCTCAGACGCCAGCAAGGTCATGGGGCACCCAACAGAACGTACTCGACGTAGCACACCCGTTCACGGGTGCGCTGACACTGAGAGAGTTGCACTTCATTGAACGATCTCCCCGTGTGCTGTGGATTTCCTCCGGCCCACCTACTCAATTCACCCCTTCAGGGTGATTACTGAGCTTACAAAGGATGCTTGCAGGAGAAGCGTGAAGGGCAAGGGGGAACGCTGTTAGAAAGCCACGGGTGCGCCAATCACAGGCAACAGTCAGAATGGCACACAGGAAGACAAATGAGGAGGAAAAGAAGAAACCTGTTTTTTACGGGAAACTTAAGTGGAAACAAAGGTTGAACATTAAAAAAGAAAAAAAGATGCAAGTAAGAACCAAAGCGAAAGTTGCTGAACACCATTTCCAGTGTCTTTGTAAAGCGAGAAACCTCTGTCATGCTTCATAAAAGAGGAAAAAATTCTTAACAAATACCTTTAATGTTAGATCAAGCAAGCACTACCTAAGAGGACGTGGAAACAGAAAAACGGCTGCATCAGATCAGAGCAAAAAAAAAAAATCTCCTTTTAACTCTGTGCCTTGTCAGAGTAGTCAAAAGCAAATGCTAGGGAGCACCTAAGAACAGAGCAACCATACAGCAAAACTCGCCCGAACCAGCCTCTGAGCATCTCGCCTCTTGCGGCTGAGGGACTTCGGCAGCCAGAAGCGGGTTTTGGCCTTTAGCTCAACAGCTCTTGGAGGAAAAGCGGGAACCTCCGAACTGCCTTGGGGAGAGGGGGAAGGGGGAAGGAAGGGGAGAGGGCAAAACAATACAAGTTTCAGCATTCAGTTGGAGGGTTCCTAATTCAAGGGACTAATGCTGAATGGTTAAGACGACTGGTTAATTCTGTGCACTCAGAGCTGACTGCACAGCCGGTTTCACTCCTCTGGTTTCCTACACTAGTAAAGCAACCACTGTCCAATCACACTATTGATCCACAACACACACAAATATAATAACCTTCGCAGTTTATAAATGAGAATTTTATTGATCTTTTAGGATATCAGTGAAAAAGATGAGAACAGCAGAAAGGGAAGGAAAAGATGCACATAACACACACTACTATAATCACACTGCCATGTTTTTAAGGATCACATTTTTAAAACGTATTTACACTAGTTTTTCTGTTCCGTAAAATCCAACATTTGTGGCAGAGTTCATTACAAGGGTAAATGAAGCTGCAATAAAACTGACCCTTAACAAATTTAAGCCGTAACGCTACTCTGGTAAAAGCAAGCTGACCAAGTATAGAGTTAAAAAAGGAGACCTTTTTAGCAGAAAGGTATATAGCCGGATGATAGGCATGCCACCAGACACATGGAACGGGACAGGGACACAGCATGTGCCCTCAAGTGACATGGAAAACCACGGCCCATGCCAGCTACAGCACCACCAAGATGAATAATGCACATATCAGGGAACTGGAGGAAATAACAGATAACCAGGGGCATCACCCATTTGTCTAGATTTGCCAGTGAGCGTAAGGGTTTGCTGTATTTGCTCTTCGAGAAGCCCAAAACTAGAAACTGTACAGGCTAAAGACAAAAACCCTAAGAGATGCCCATCTTTGTTCCCATCTGTGAAATACAAGCCTCTTGATGCAGAGACAGGGTCTCCCTTGACAACTGCACAGCATCAGAGCACCCACACTAACCTAATACCGAGCACAGCGCCCGTCAGATTCTGCGTACTCCGAGTTCTCCATGTTTTACCCCCCAATCCACCCCTCTCTATTTTTAAAATGAGGGTTGACTGTTCATGTTTGAAGACTGTGCTAGCATTGTAATAACCGAGGTAGACACATGCCTTGGGGTAGAGCATTTGACGGTCGCTGAGGAAAAGCTACTGTAATTAGAGCTCAATTCATTTCTCTAGCAAGAGCGAAAAATCACACACTCAACACTAACTAACTACGGAAAAACAAGCAAGCCACTTTACGACACAAACAGGAGATCAGAAATTTGTCTAGTTTCAAGCCCTTGGAAAATATTTAAATCACAAGGTTCATCCTTCAAGTCGTATTTCCATCAAACGGAGAACAGAGGCAAGAAGTATCTGGATTCTGTACCCCAGTAACATCCACCCACGTCCAAGTGCGCGCACTCGCGGATTGAAGCTCATGGTCATAATCTGCATCAACAAATCACAGGTGAGAAGAGCTTGGCATATGTGATACAAAAATACTGAAATGGCAAAGAAAACAGAGAAGGCAGCTTTACTGTTAGAGCCAAAGTGCCTCAACCACACAGTACACAATATTTTTAATACTTCATTTTTATATTACTGTACTGCTCGGTCAGAGCACTGTGCAGAAAGACAAGACAACATGTGTATGCGTTCAACAGCCACACCACCCCCTTGTACAGACGCTTTGTGGTTACGCACGTGGTTGTGGGGTCTCGCTGCTCCACCATGTGAACACAAAGACCTGTTCGGTGATACGACCTTTGGCAAAGGTATTTTAAAGTTGAACGTTTATAGCCGTAATACAGTAGCAACCATCTAGAAGTCTGCATAATCTACCTTGGTGAATTTTCAGCAAGGAATCATTAAGTCACATACTCCATGCCTTTCATTAATTTTTATTTAGATTTACACATACAGACACCCCTCATATATATAAACTTGATACATATATGCACACCTTACATATAAATTACATCTATACACACCTACGGTCATGTAGGCCTGCCACTGTTCTCTACAGTAACTTATTATTTTTCAAATTTCAATTGTTTTTTCAAGACAAGCATTTCAAAATTATTAAAAGCCATCAAAAACATCAAACAATATCTTATTAGTACCACTGACGACTGTCCATATTAAAAAATAGAATACGGCTTACAAAACCAGGGTGTTACTGAACCAGATTTCAGAAAAACTTACGAGAGCCAAAACTGGTAAATAATGAAGAAACATTTGCAGATGCCGAAGTTAAAATCCGCTACCCACATCAGCTCCAATACTTACAAAAGAGGGTAACTAGTCATAAACAAACAACATTTTCCCTGTGGCCTGGAATAAGCGAAGAGACACTCAACTGCGTCAGAGCGGTGCCCACCAGGAGACAGCTCAAGCAGTAACTCAAACACACGTCACTGAGTTAACAAGCCACCACCTTTTCTTTTCCTTTCACTCTGAGCAGTGGAATAAACTCTTCATTTCTGTCACCTCGACAACACACCAGTTTCACAAGTTTCAAACATTTTTTTATCCTCTCAACCCTGAGTTCTGCACCCTGATCCTGGAATCATTTAATGCCTTTTATACAATTTGGCTGGGTCAAGATCAATAACAGTTAGAGAGTGTCATTGTGTCTGAAACCCGGAATAAGGTTTTGGCTGGCCTAGCACTCTCTTCCCAACAGGGAATAGACATCTACGACAAAACTGTTCTGCAGCAAACTGGAGCTGTGGCTTTGCACCAGTGACTCCAGACTACGTTCATGCATTAAACAAGCTGCCCGAGGAACAGTACAGCTACCTACGAAGCTTCATCATTATAAATTAACCTTGCTTCATACCCCGAGTCAAAAGATGACAGAAATATTTGCAAATCTTACCGATGCTTTATCATGAAACGCAGAAACTTTATCTGGAATTACAAAACCAAGTCTTACTTACTGCAACTTCATTCTTTTAAGTGTCCTGAACATACAAGGGGTACAGCAAACGACTGTATTTTTGTTTTCTACTTTTTTGTACATGACATCAAACAGCTGTACTTCAGCAAAGCAACTGCAAACTATTAACAAGATATTTGTATTCAAAACAGAGCTACGAAAAAAAAAATCTAACTGCACTAATCCTTTATTATAACTTTGCAGTCGTGCTATTTTACCCAGCTGACATTTTTCCGTAACAGATTCCTACTAACCTGTTAGTGAGCTCTTTGTAAGCCAAGAAAAAAGCTACAGGAAAAATCGCCAAACGCCTCAACTGAACTCCCAGTTCTCAAAGTCTCCTTTTTCAAAAGGGGAGCGGGCAGCGTACGGGTATCTCGACTTCCCTGCCGGGGAAAGGGGAGAAGGAAAGCACCGGGATTAGCACTGACATTCCTGCCCCTTCGTGGAAAGCGGTGGAGTTGTACGTCTAACTTGACCAGAGAATATAAGCCATGGGATGTTAATGGAGCATGTCTAACTGCCAGCGCTTTCCCTATTTGATCTCAGTTGAAAGTACAGTAAAATTGAACGGAAAGACCAGTTTTAAAAGGTTTACACAGATTCTTGTCTCTTCTGAAAGCATATTATGAAATGGCTTCCTGTTTCATTTTCTAAAGCCGAACAAAAGCTTTCATCTAGCTTGTTTATTCACTTAACCTCCTAACTTCCCATGCAGCACTGTAGCTTTGACTCACGAAGTTTCTGTCACAATAAAATAAAATGCATAACTGTAGCTTTGCAAACATACTTGCAAAAATATTTGCGAGTATTAGCTTTGCAAATGTTATACAGATGTACAAAGAAAAAGTAGATTTATCTGTTCATTTACAATACAGATTATTCCATCAAAGTGGGAAAGTAAATATGTTTAAAAAGAACTTACATAGGTGCAGAAAAACAAATATTGCATATGTTAACTAAATTATCATATCAATATGGGTATTACCCGAATTAAGTCAGAAATGCTTACGAAAAGCAAATTCATAGGTCATCATTGGGAGGAATTTGCCCTTTTATTCTCATTTCCCCGTAAGTGTAAAAGTCCTCATCTCACTCTCGCTAAATATGTGAAACCTCCTGAACAATAACCTGACTGAAGAGTGCAAGATCGGTTTAGCACACCACTTCTCCTTAGATTCAGCCGGGAGCTGTCTCCCCTTCTGTCCCACTCTCGAGAAGACGCAGCAGCAGCACAGCTCACCTGTTGTTACAGACGCTGCACGATCAGGCCGTTCACAAACAGCTCACTCCCAAGGCTTCCATTCAGGTTGTTGTCGCTTGTCCTCTTGCCACGCATCATTGTGAGAAGCGTGGCTCCACCTGCTCGATAACCTCCTTTTAGGTACTGGCAAGGCTGCTAGGAGGTCCATCCCCTCAGCCCGAGGCTTCTTGTGGCCAAACAACCCTCTCCTAAGGCACGTGCCTCAGCTCCCAGCCGTGCTGGTGGAGGGCCAAGCAGTTTTAATAGGGCCTTTGCCCTTGTCACGCTGGGGAGCCCCAAACTGGATGCAGTATTCTGGATGGAGCCTACTGAGCACCAAGCTCGCTTCCCTCAACCTGCTGGCTCTGCTCCGGCTAATCCTGTTTGCGCTATGAATTGGCATGCCTAGACTGTGTTCGATAGTCTGACAGCTACCTGGTTGGCTATTTGAAAGGTTCAAGATTTTTCTCTGCTTAGTAAGAAGCAGAATTTTTCTGCTCAAACAATATCAAAACAGGACCCAGATCTGAACCCTGCCTATCACATCGGAGGACAGTACTCAATTCGTACAACTTCATTTTTAAGGTGTTACACAAGTAGACAGACCTGATGAAATATTAATTTGACTAATTATGGCAACAGAACCCCAGAAGGAACTAGCAACTCCACAGAAACAGAGCAGTACCTGCTTCCAGCACTGACAACCGCACAAGTTTCAGACACATAACAGATGGCTCAAAAAACCTGCGCAGCCTGTGTTGATATCGCCCCTTGCTTTGGCTCTACCTCCTGAGTTTTTAAGATGCAAAAAGCTCACCTGACTAGGGAGAGCTAAAGCGTAAACTACTGAACAGAACTTTCAAGTAATGACATGACACAAAGCATTCGTACTTAACATTTCTTCCAACTGATAGACTGTAACAGAATTTGAAGTGTTATCACAAGAGAAACATTCACCTTCGCACGGTAAAAAGCTCTTCAACCTGCTTGGACAGCAGAATCAAACTACCTGGTGACTTACTGCCTGAAATAAAATTTCAGCTGATAACACTTCGTAAAACATAATTTGGATGCAGTTCTTTGTGGAAGGGACCTCTGGAGGTCATCTAGCCCAGCACCTCTCCAAGCAGGTCTATTTAGACCAGGTTTCTCGGGGTTCTGGCCAGCGCAGCTTTAAGCTTCTCCAAGGACACGCAGCAATAGAAGGCAAGCAAGAAGCGTACAAGCACCCAAAGCAGGAAAGCATGGCGAGAGATACGCCCCCAAACCGGCTTTCCATTATTTCTTTTCTGACGTACCACAACACAGTGGGCTTTGCTTAAGTACCTTCAAATTAAACACACAGAAGTCTCGGGAAGTAGCGCATCAAGCCACAATAATGGCAACATTAGGAAAGGTCTTTTTTGAGGAATCCAGCAATAAGGGCTACACAATGTGCCTGATCCATCTGTTCCCATACTTAGACACAAGGAGGAAGAACACAAGTACACCCGCGCTCCCTGAAAATCACACCTTCTAGGTATTCAGACTGGCAACGGGAAGGACAGATCTGATTCTCAGATCAGAACGCCACGCAAAACTGTACCTGCCGTTCGGCCCAGACGTGGGGTTTTGCAAAACGTTTCTGAAAAAAGCAACACACTTTTGGAGCAACCAAGAGGCTGCAACACCTACTCTGAACACAATCGCTTGCCTGTTGAGCGTGCTGACACTGTAATCATGGTGTTGCTTACGCTACCAGTGATATTAAGAGCACTGAGCACACAAGTCCAATGAGCAAGAGACTCAGCGACAGCCTGAACCTTGACACAGAACCGTTAACCTCTGTCATGTTCTTCAGTGTCCCCGAACACTTCACATCAGTTCTCAACTCCAGCTAAGCTCCAAACTGCAGAAGCTGATCCATTAACCTACAGAGGAAACCAGTTTGGATGCTCACGACTGCCGATGTATCCGCTCCACCGCGCTCCCCACAGCCACAGCACAGAGTAAGCTGTCACCACCTAGCAGCTGCACATCCGTGAGGCCAGCGCGCTACAAACCCTCAGGTGCGACTGCTCCCTCCAAGATCAGCAGTGATCACCACCACCAACATAAGCACGGAACACAAGGCCCTAAACACCCTTCAACTGCAGTCTTTTCCTTGACATTCGCATCACGGTCGACGCCTGCTGCAACACGCTTTCTATTTTAAATAGTACATGTTGACAGAACTGCATTAAAATAAAATATAAAGCAATTTACACAAATCAGTCAGCTCAAGCACCGCAGCGTAAAACAAGTTCCAAAAGATGTTATGGCAAAGCTTTTCCCAGGTTCTTTAAGAATTTCTGCTGTAATTTGTCCCAGCCACCAAAATACTACCTCTAAGACAAAACCACGAACATTTTTAGCTGAAGGGTAGATCTGCTCCGCACAGGCATCCACCACTGACCACCGTCAGACGCTATTATAAAGCTAGAAATTCCTTTGGTCTGATTTTCCCCATCCTTTTCTGAGGTTTTATGTAAATAGCCTGTACAATCTTCTCCTGAGAAACTTTCCTAACTCAAACATACCTTAATCACAGGATAATCAAATAATTAGACTGAGGTCCCTGGTAAGTCTACCATTAACACTTAGAAGCTATGTTTAAGGAGAAAAAAGCTTGCTTTCAATCAATACGCAGCACGCGATGACCATCACAAACGGGAAACTGTATTTTCCAGTAGAGTAGTTTACACTTTTTAAACGAAAAGTTCCAAGAAAAAAAAAAGTCTAGTAATGCGTAGTGGTTTTTTGGTTTAAATTTTTTTGGTTGGCTTTTGTTTGTTTTAAGAACTACAACCAGAAAGCAGAACTACTGAACCTCCTCCTTTCAGCTATAAGGGATGAAATACAGCTTTCCAAGAGAGCCAAGCACTCGTGTCACTTTGAACCATGAAAGAGACCCAGACAAGAGCATGTAAAATCGCTTTATCAGCTCCGTAACAGAAACATCCACTGTTACAGATGCGATTATAGGAGGAAGTGGCCCAACCGAAGGCGGGAACTGCTCAAAAGGCGAGGGATCTGTGAGGTGATGCACTTTAAGAACAGCACCATTCTGCATACAGAAGTATTTTACAGAGCATTAATACGCTCACTATCTTTTCACATATATATCTGTAACTGTGAGGTTTCTGTAAAACACTGTTTATCTTAGAGTTTCTGGCTTTGAATTACCCAGTAACATGCATTACACAGGTCCTCCTTCACTTACTGCACTGTTATCTTACTTGCACATGAGAGGGGATATAAATCACAGAGTATTAAATAAACGTGCTGTGCCCTTATTTCATTAGAGTGTCTTTGCAGCAGAGATTTCTTACTACTAATATTAAAATGTAATTACTTTGTCTCCCAAAATTTTAGAATATATAGCTTGCATGTATTAAAAGCGGTTTTCATCTTTGTAAACGCAGAGTAAGAAAGGGAGGGGCAACTTATTCACATTTTTATGCTTAACAGTTTCAGTTCTAACAGTATCTCCTTCCTAGACCCGTACATCCAGCCACAGCAATCCACACAAGGCTTCCTCCTCGCTTTGGCTGAAAACGATGGAAAAGTTTGGGGATGAGGGGACTGTTCAATATTTGGCACAGGAGCTTGTGCCAGTAACAAAAGCCTACAAGAGCGCCCAGCGCGACGCAGCTGCTGGGAGGAACCGCAACCAGGGCAGGCAGACGGGGCAGTGCGCAGCAAGCCACAGGCTGTAAAGGGTGTCACGAACCTCGCGGAATAAGACATTATATAAGAACATCTAATCGGAGCGCCCAGAGCCCGGTCACCTTCACTCCACCATCTGCACACAATACAGACATCCCAAATACAAGCACATAAACATCTTCTTGCATTGAGTTATATACCCTGACTTGTTTTTCTATATTCACATATATGTATATAAATACACACATCCGCATAGCTGTAAAAATGCACATATGTAATCATTTCCTCAGCAAAAATTAAGCTAGAACTATCAATGGGGCAGATGAATCCATGGGTTTTGATAAAGCATACGATGGATCATTTGAGACTTAACTAATAATGGCATTAGATCTGCCTGAGCATTCAAATTAATTTTAGCGCTAAAGCGGTCCGCGTGCTCTCCATAAATACAGTCAGAGAAGCAGTGGGGTGCTGGCCAAGGGCATCTCTTACACAAGGTATCGCTTCTCACGTATTCTCAGTTCCATGTAGTTTTAGGAAATGAACTTGGCCTTTATCTCACCAGTTTAACTGTTTAAATACGCAGAGAAAAAGGCAATCCTGGATACTAGCGCTACCTATTGTAAATGGGTAACCTAATTGGTGGGCTATTTTTACCAGAGATCTCTCTCCTTGGGGCCTATAATTATCTAGAGATTGTAGAAAATCTGGGGCTACGCTGTGAGACCGCGTGACGGAAAAAGACCAAAAAAAACCCTGAGGACACTGTCTCATGAGAGCGCTCCCTGGAACAGAAGAGCAAAAAGCAAGGCATCGCAAGGCCTCACAACCACAAAGCAGGACAAGGGGGCAACGACACTACTGGAAGGACAGCACCTTTTGGTGAGCAGTTAAACTGTTCGCACAGCTCACAGCCAGTTTTTTAACAAGAAACGAGTGTGTATAAAACTAAACACACAAACTAGAAAACCTCAGTTAATCGGAAGGTTTACCACTTGAGTGGAGCCCAGGTAAGCGTAACGGCTAGGCAAACCTGCAGCGCCACTTCCCACGTCTGCAGTACAAGCACTTGCTGTCACAAGCTCATTCTAGCAGCGGTTCGCTCTGCACCAAAAACAAACGCCTAAAGGGCTGGTGACTGAAAACCACCGCACCAAACCAAAAGCGTACCAGATGTAAAGGCCACGTCCAAACAGCGAGCTGATGGGAACATTACAGGAAGAGCTCGTTAAGTTTGCATAACGTGCTTTTAGTTCATAGGAGAAAAAAATCAGTATTAACGTGGTCAAAACTTATTATTAGACTAAGGTGCCTGTAATATCTCATCGATTAAATTAAATATCATTAATTTTGAATGCAACTCGTAGATCATTCTCTAAATGCTATGCCAAAAATGTAATTGAGTCTTCATTAGAGGGGATCAGATGGGAAACGGGAGTTCTTTCCCCACTAGACAATTCAAGGTTAAACCGCAGCTCACCAAGGATTGTTAAGAACTGCCACAGACCGTCACCTTCAGTAACACACACACAAGAAAAGGGTCTGTATTTTATTCACTCCAGATTCCCCTCTTATCACCCAGCTCTGCCTTCCATCTTACCAGTAACCTTGAAAGAAAGAGAGGTGGAGCTACTAAACAAAAGACAAGATTTTTCAGTGTAGGCAAAGAGGCTAAAGAAAAAGGACATTATTTCAAGCTACAATTAAGGGTGTACTACCAGCCTTCACTACACTATTTCAAAGTTTAAATTTCAATTAAATCCAAAATAAAAGCAGCTGCGTTTTCAGGCACCTGCTTGCCATTTCATCTTTGTGACCTCAGCGTCAGGACAAAAAAATTCCCAGCCCTACCTCAACAACCTAGTAGCACAGCTATACCTGGTCACCCTTCCGTTACTTGGGTACGGTACGCGAACAAATCCACCTTCTATTTCATAGCTAATAACTAGACTTACAAAGAAAAGTGGGTCATTTAATACATAAAAGACGACACTAGTATAGTATTTTGAGGAAAAGGTTTAGAAGTCCGATTCAGCTTTTCAGCCAATTGGGCCAAGAGAGCAAAACAGCCGAGCAGAAGAGGCACTGGAGTTTAACACTGCAAAGACGGTACCGCTACTGGTTGCAAAGTAAATCTGGAAGATCGCTCTGCTTACGGTCATGATCTAAAGTTAATTTTTCCAACATACAGAATCAAAAAAGCCCTCACCTGACGCCAGGCAACGCAAGAGGTCAGACAGGAATACGGGCAGGCTCCCGGCCGGCGGAGGGATGCTGCTGGCTGCCCGCCGCAAAGATCCAAGCGGCAAGGACTGGGGCAAGCAGAACAAATGCAACTGGGCACAGCACTCTGGGTTTCGTAAAGGCTTTTAAAAATTAATTTGGTGCTTTGGTGGAATGAGATCACTGCTCTGCGGCACGGACAAGCGAGCCCTTAAATGTGGCCATTCCTGCTGGTTCACAGCACGCTGTTTTAATTGTATTTAGACATGAAGTTCAAGAAACAAACACCTGTCCTTCCGATCTCTCCACAACTCTACCCATGTTCACAAGCTGCATCTTTGTCTTCATAGCTACATTGTCTCCTTGGTTCAATCTTTTTAAGAATGACCTTAGATTTTTGCACCCGTTCCAAACTGTGTTCCCCTTTGTGTTACGCTACAGGAGAAGGAATATTAATAAAGTCCAAGTCATACATGTTTTCCTCATCACTCCAGAACTGTACATTAAGATTCAGCTTTCATCATCCTGTCCTACAATTACGCCTCTACACCACCCGTTTCTTACCAGACCGTTTTTTCAGCATAATCGGTTCAGACATAAACACAGTTTTTCCACGAGAACTACTTTGTAGTGGTGGTATTTTGAGTCTCCCCAAATCACTGATCCATCATTGATCCAAGATGAAAATACACTCTCAATTTTTCACTGAACTATTGATCAAGCTAGGTCAACCCTAGCAAGATACCCAGAGTACTAGAAATCCACAAGTAACAGCTGGAACAAGCTATGATATTTCCAACCACATATAAGGAAAGGAATTCAAAAAGTAATATTTAAACAGCTCGTTGGGCTGCAGACTACTTGTAGGAGGGCTTCAGCAGATCACGTACTGATTACAGTGAAAGAATGCGATTCCAATTTGCAGAAGGAAAAAAAAGGAAAGAATTGTATTTTGAAAACTGTTTCTAGAGAAGCCGGCAACTTCCCCCAGCTTCTGCAGACACACAGCCGCCTTTACTCAGGTACACGTACCTGGTGATACTTTCTATTCTGATACACTCACCAAAAGAGTTGGCACCCTACGGCTGACTGATGAAATCTAGTCTTTTTTAAACAGCTCCAAAGACATAAAATCTTTCTCTTAAATAATTATCATGGCTTATTGACCCACATTTTCTATTGTCTTAATTCTGAGCACCCCGGCAAAACTGCTTGCAAGATACGAAAGCAAGCCAGAAAGATCGACATGTGATTTTGAGCACGCTGCACCACTGAGTGTATTCACAGCTCACAAGTACAAACCACTGCCTTTCCATTTTTTGCCTGTGCCTACAGGTCAAAGAAATCGCTTCAGCTGGACGCCTTCTAACGACAAGGTCCCGGGGCCCCTCCACCCACCCAGCCCTGTACCAGCAGCCCCCAGCCCCTGGCCACAGAGCCGGGCATGGCGGGAGAGGGGGATGGAGCGCCCTGGGAATCCCAGCCTGCCGTTTCCATGGCTACACCAGTTGAGCAGGGAGCCTTTTCCAAGAGCCGGGCTGCAGATGCTCTGTGGTCTCTCTCGGAAGGATGTGCTGATGGAGCGGGAGAAGACTCCCAAACAGGGGTAAGTGCGCACGGGGTCACGCAGAGCCCCACTTACGCTGAAAGAAGCTTGGAGCCTTGCAGTCGTTTTTCCATCGCATGAATACCAAAGAAAAATAAATGCGAGTTATCTCAATTAAGGTGACCCTCGGAGAGCGGTACGACTTGCAGGAAGTTAAGTGTCAAATATCAACTGTTGCCTTGACAGTAAGGCATTTTCATTTACTAGGGCAGGAGTGGAAAAAGAGCCATTTTATACACACTCATACTTTCCAAAAAAATGCTATTCACAAAAGTTACAGTGAAGTTTTAACAAAGCACACATGTACAAGCATGCTGATCACTAACTGCCGCGCACAGAGCACGCTCTGGCTCCAGTCTGTGGTGTGTAGTATCTGAATTACCCAGTTGCTCTCCGAAAAAAGCTTTGACTTATTTATTTTCTCATTTCCCTACAGTCTGCTTTGTGAAATGACAACACAAACCATCTTGGAGATACAACTTACTATTAGTTACTTTTTGAAATGTTGGTATCTGACCAGTTTTCCACTACGCTTCTTTGAAACAGACTATTATGAGATTTGTATTGAAAAATCAATCACTAAGAGCTGCAGGTAGTCGTGGCCTCCTTTTGTGTTACAAGGCACATCAGTCAATCTGAAATAAAGCGTTATCACTTGACTTGCAGCCTGCGCCATGTAAATTCTAGAGGCGTTGATCTGCAAGTCCCAAAGACAATGACATCACTCGTCTCCGTGTGGGATGTGTTGAAGGGAAAAGCGTTACGATTCCTTTTAACTGTTATTGCAGAAACTACAGCTAAAACGTGAGTGTTGTCCTCACAGCAATGGTGAAATAAGAAGAACGAAGGGAAGAATAGTTGTTCAGTCAATGCCACTACAGCAGTAATGCTTTTTTCCAGCTAAGCTTTCAGCAGTCAAAAATGGGAAAGATTACAGACACGGAGCCTGCAATTCAATTCAAAAAGATCTTTGTTAGCAGCAGCAATGAAAAGAAGAAAAAAGCACACAAAATTCCTCCACTTAAAGCACAATCTCAGACCATATGCTTACAATCCTGGAAATCTTTGAGAGGTTCAGTGTGTTAAACAGCTGCAGCTGAGCCTAGAACGAACACTGCAAATAAATGCTAATGAGATGCTTATAGATCCTGAACAAATTGATTTACTGAGATCTCGTCGAGTGTCTCCTATCAAGGGTTTGTCAGAGTAAACAACCAAATCCTTATAAACAGAAGTGACTCATTCATTACAACTGGAAAAAGAAAGAAATAATAACCTGAGCTTTGGTTCAGGAAGACAACAGAGCAAGCTATGTATGCACACGTTAAAGAAAAAAAATTATACTTTTGAAACCACGATTAGATTGTCGTGCCTCAGAAGAAATTTGTCAGCGAGGTAGTAGTGAAGGGTATCGCTAAAAACATACGTATAGTTTAGCTCGCCAGAAAGTTACGGATAGGTCTGCAATTCCATGGCTACATTTAAACACCCAAGAAACAGTTATCAATAGAAGTGCTCGTACTAAAAATATTACTTACATAAAGCTTTAGAACAAACCCATACAAATCAGATGTACAATGAGTTCATATTCGCGTGTTCAATTGTTTTATTGCACGCTGGTTTAGTACAATCTCTGTGTGTAACCAATGCCTTGGAAATCAAACAACTAGCAAATCCATCTTCTTAAAAAGAATCTTATTGTTTGTAAGATTACAGACAATTACGAGCAAGTTATGTAAGAAGCAAAGTGAGGTAAAGCAGCTATATAGCAGAATAAAAAAAGATTTCTAGCTCAGTAAAGCTCAGATGATTGCATAGTATGATAACTGTTCAGCACGGAAAACCCTAGGATTTCTTTTGGCCAGTCACCTATAAAATACAGACGTTTAGCAATTCTATAATGGTAAGGAAGGCGGCAACATGTATCCTCTGATCAAGTACAACCAAAGAGTTTCTCTCACAAAATAAGAGACGGAGACACTGAAATTCTCCGAACTGGGATAAAAAGCAAGGGTCAGTTTATTTACACTGATAGTCTTTGGGGAGGTTGTGCAAAAAAAATATTTCGTAGGAAAAGCAAAGAAATGCAAGAAAGATTAATCCCTTCACCCTTTCACTCTCCACAACTCCACTTACTAAAATCCTGGCAGCTCTTAGGGGAAATCAAACTCTCCAGTCTCAATCTCCTACTGAAGCGGAAGCACCCCCGGAGTCCTACATCCCCAGGCTGTGTCTGGTAGAAGGTTTGCAGAAGATGCTCATGAAAGGCTGATATACTGTGCTATTACTGGATACTCTGCAGCTGCCTGCGATTATTTACAGAACAGGGTACTCACAGGGAAGCACCCCCTTCCTCCTACAGAAAGGGCAGGACTTCGGGGGTCTTTTTTTCCCTGCAATTGTGCCACAGATCTCCATCGCTGACACCTCCCTGTCACTTGCACAAAGCACAGCATCGTCACTTGACATTCAAATTCCCTTTGAACTAAACAAAATCAACTCCCCCAAGGGCCGAGATTCTCCATTCGGACAAGGACAGCACACTCAAAGTACAAGTCTCCAGATTTTCTATGCTCCTCGTTTTAAGCAACATAAAGCAATTTCGTCGATTCTCACAGCAATATTAGGAGAAACAAACTCAAGGTTTCCCCAAAGAGATCCAAACCTCCCGAGAGAATGACAAATGCCATTCTAGCAACCACAAGCTGCACAGAGGTAAAAAAAGAAATCTGTCGTAGGAGTCCCTCTTCTAGGGAAAATACAAAGTTTCTACTTTTTTGTGTGTAACAGGGTTCTTGCCAGGAAAGTTCCTGCTCACATTCAATCTCATTCTATGAAGGTGCATCACTGCCACGGCATGACTTGCTTCTGCATCCCCTGTTCTCCTTTTTGCTAGTTTTTAAGTACAGACTCATGTAAGTCAGTAACAGCTTACCCTCTTACAGAGATAGTGATCGATGGAAAATAAAGACATCGTTTCAAACTTGAGTCATTTAAGGAACCAGTGCAAGGATGCTGAAATAATCAAGAAGCTCTTCCATCTTCCTTCAACCACAAGTCAAAAGTGCTGTACAGCAACACAACACAATAGGATGTGCCTTTGTGAGAAACACTCGTATCTCTGCAAAACAGTTCTTCTGGGGGAAAAGGAAAAATTTAGTATAACTGACTTCCCCTCCCGCCCCCAACCCCAACTGCGGAGCTTAAAAACAAATCAACTCACTGTTACAGACACAGGGCCACCTACAACTTCTGTATACTACGCCTTGACCAGATTGATGTTGTCTTACTATTCTTTTGGACTCTCATACGCTGAAAAACAGATGGGAAAGGGGGTTATACGGATACTTCCCAAAACACTCAAGACAACAAAAAAAAACCCAACTATCTTCAGGCAGTGACTCTCATCATCTCTTGCCAGGCAGGTCTCCCAGAAGTAATACTATTTTTGAGGAAGACAAGGCCAAGAGAACAAAGATAGAGATGGTCATGTCAAAACAAGACAAAATATTTAAGTAGTTTACCAAATTCCTGTCTCTCTCAACCTGCAGGCAGTAGTCAAAATTAAAACCAACTTACTCAGAATTTTAGAAAACATCAGAGGAAACCCAATAACCACACGCTCCAACAAAATCAGTGGCCTCCATATGAAAACTGACACAGTTCAGTACTCCATCTCCATGAAAGGAAACAAAATAAGGTCCACAACATGAAGAGGATGCATTCAGACAGTAAGAGCACCAAGAGCAAAGTCTGCTGTATGAAATCAAGTTACCCACAAAACCATTTCATTTTAGAAATGGTTTTTGCTCTCCTCCATTCTTCCTGGCTGAGAGTTGTCTCAGCGTGTCCCAGGGCCAGTAAGATACAATATAAACTCATGAGATGCATCCCAATTACTATTAGCAAAGGTTACTACTTTAACCTGTTTAACAAATTCAGTCTTCCCTTCCTAACGCTGGACAATAATCTCCTTTTCCTCCAAGGTGTGAGCAGAAATAGAAGAGGCTGTAGAGAGAGGCAGAACACGTACATATTCAACGTTGACATGCCTTCCTGCAGCTACCAACCTAAAGTGTCCATTTTTGCTTGTTTTTCCACTTCACCTGCTTTATCTGGTTAATTTGTCTGTTTCTCTTTCACCACATTTTCACAGGACAGATCGAACGGACCAGAGCTGAAGGCATGCAGCAAAAGCAACAGCTGGAACATTGCAACTGCCTTAAGTCTGCTTCAGCTGTGATCAAAGACAAGAGGTAAGAGACAACTGCTCAGAAAACAGAAGCGTCAAACACATTAAAACTAAGTAAGCCTACTTTCTTCTTTCAACAATCCATACATTATTAACTGTAATAACTATCCAAAAAGGCACCAACAAGCTTTTCCAATGGAGTTTTCACTCTGGAAAAACAGTAGACTACGAACAGGTGAAAAAAGACCAGAGGAAATGACGAGGCGACACCAAACCAAATAACTGGGTTTGGATTTCGTTTTTTGATTTTTTTTCTTAAACAGGTATGGGAAAAAGACTGAGATTAAAACATAAACAGGTATCAACCATAATAAGAAGACATTCTTGAAGACAAGATAAAGCTTAGAGCTTTCCATTTAAAGTTACAAACATTCATAAGGATATCTAGCAAGTTCAACAGATTTTTGTAGTTTAAACAGTATTTTATAAAGAGGGTTAAGCTGTGCAATTTCAAAAATGAAAGAACATACAGATTAGGAGATAGCAACAGTAGCGTTTTGGCAGAAGGAGTTTCAATAATGGTGTTCTGGATACTTTACTTCCATCCTCCACAGAATAGTAATGGGATTTTAACCATATACAAATGAGAACTGCCAGATCTGGATTAACAATGCCACAACACACTCAAAGGAAAGGAACTCCTTAACCCCTGGATGCAAACTGTAGGCTACTGTAGCTGCTCGTTTCCCCATGACGCCATTTTGCCTTTAAAAAAAAAAAATCTCACTGCTGAAGCTGAAGCTATTATTTAACCAATTGTAACAAAAATTAAAAAGGAACCAAACGTGCAAGTGTTCTTAAAGAAGCGAGGAGTCCGGAGAGACCGGGATCACCAATACAAACAGCGTTAGAGCATTCCGCAAAATAAAGTACCTTCGCAATGCTGCAGTTGAAAAGTTGGTCCAGTATCAGCTACAAAGACACTGAAGTCACATATTTTCAGCTGTTTCCAAAGCCAACCTTTCCCTCCCCAGGAGAAAACCTGTTCTCTAAACTCAGCTAAATGTGTACCTGAAAGATGCGCTTGCAGAGTCCCCCAAAACCTGAACTCCATTTAACTTAGAACTGCTTTCCCATCATTTGAACCCCTTCCGTATGTTGCTTCGTCCTTTAAGTGGACTAGAATAAATACTGTCCCACACCAGAAGGAAGTGTTTGATATTGAAAGTACGCTTCCAATCGCGCAAGTCTATTGCTTCTCTTAGAAGCACAGTGCAGTCGCACACAGCTCCAACTTTCTCTCATGCATTTCAGACTCTCGCATTCTTTTGTTCCTGCAAGAAAAGAATTCACAAAAGCCTAATAACTAGCTCTTCAAGAGCAGCACTCCACAGCAAAACATGACACACAAATGGTTTGAAGTTGGTGGTTTTTTCATTTTAATTTGCATCTGCAGGGAAAATTTAAATAAAAGCAACCAACGCAGTTAACTACGAAGCAGCAACAGCAAAGATAGAACATCCAGATGTTTACTTATCCAACACAGGCATTTCTCCTGATACTGGAGGACGAGATTTTGGGGTTTAGTCTATGCTAAAACTCTACTATACAACTCCAACGCCCTTCCCACATCCTATGACGTGTGTATACAGGACTATAGTTGACACGACCCAAGCCTTAATTGTGATTCTTACACAGTACTTCAACACATTACTTGTTTTTTCCTGAAAAGAAGGCTGTACAAACATCGAAGCGGTGACATTTCAGTAAGGTTAGACAACGGGTAATTCCGACACTCAGACTCACCTTTTCTCCCTTGTAAAACAGCACGCACCGAGTAGATGATTTACAGCTGAAGTGCACGCAAGCAGCGACGCACTGCCCGTCACCCAGTTACTTTGTGAAGCATTTGTGTACGTAGCACAATAAACACAAGGCACTTCCAGAAAACAAGTTTCTTTTTCATCCTAGTCTAGATTTAGAAGCTCCATTGCAAATCCACCATATTATTACTACCCATCACTTGAAATTTATCTCATGCTTCTAACGACACTGTTACAGTAAGCACTGCTTCAAGCCTGAAAGGTTCAGATGAAACAGCATCACCTCAGACCTACCCCACGTCAATCTCCTGTGATAGGCATTCAAACACAACTGCTGCACCTTCCTGCTTCCTAAAAAAATGTTACGACAGGCACTTCGGCCTAAGGAAATACGCAATCTGCTGGCAACAGAGGCGATCACGTATTCTGATGCCAGTGTTTCCACTACCTTCAGTGACAGCAAAAGCTGTAAAATAAGCAAGGTTAATCAGTTTGTCATTCCTTATAGGTGGAGTCTGATCTGTTTGGCAGTGAGAGACTTCAGTGCCTTTAGACACCTCAAAAAAGTTGCAAAGAAACCACCTATTCTGTGCCCAGGTCAAACACAGGTTTTAAAACTTTTAATGGAAAACACAGCAAACACATTCCAAGTCTCTCCTGAACATCAACTTTGTCAACACCGCCATTTTTCTGCTAATGCTCAAGAAAACTCAAATCATAAAATCACAGAATCATTTAGGTTGGAAAAGACGTTTAAGATCATCAAGTCCAACTGTAAACCTAACGCTGTCAAGTCCGCCACTAAACCACGTCCCTAAGCGCCACGTACTCCAGTGCTGCCAGTACAAATGGCACATACCATAACTCCCTTGACAGTCAGAGCATCACACAAACGTAACATGAATGATGAATTCTGCCACTGATATGGGTAACAACTTATCAGAAACCTGTACTCAGATCCAACATCTACAGCACAGGCCACGTAGAAACTAAGAAGGCGACTACAGCAGAAGCCGACAAAAGCAAGCAGTGTACAAAATCCCCCCAGAAGATCAAATTTTTATTGATGAAGTTAGAAGACAACTCAAAAGCAGTAATTATTTGCACAGAATAATGCCACGAAACAGTAGAACGTATTTTGATTCCTTGTGCTGCCTCTGTCCACAAGCTTTAATTAGAGACAGAATGATTTTAAGAAAAGCAATTCACCGCTTGACTGGATGACCAACAAGTGCAGAAAGCTCCCCATCACTTTGACTCTTCTGATGAAACCCTGAAGAGTCTCAAGGATGTATCTGCCATCATAGAACACCCTGCATTATAGAGAGACACATCTGTTTGTATGTTTTTAGGAAGCAGTAGTATATAAATCCTGTAATTGCTGGTTAACAGGTACTGAACGTAAAAAGATTGTAAACCTGGTAGCATATCAACAGTTCATTTCTAGTCATGAAAATGAAAGAGTGACACTCCTGTTTTCTAGCTGAGACAGCACAGTAGTATACTAATAAAAAAGAAACCATTCCTTGCAGCAGAGAATCTGCACAGTGTGTCACAACAGCTCCAGGATTCGCAAAATACAAAACTCCATGAATGGAGAGGCGTAGAAGCAGTATCATAAAAGGAAGCAGAGAAACGCGTGACAACCGGCTGGAAGCTTAATTTTTGTTTAAGCAGGATGCATTTCCTAAAGTTGTCTCCACTTTGGTTAAGAAAACATACATAATACCACACCAGGTGAGACCTACAGATCAGTTTCCAGCAATAGCTACAGCAGAATTTTTTTTTTTTAAGTGAAAACACTCAAGCCTGGCCATTCTCTATAATCCATTCCCCTCATAGTCCTCCAGTATCTACAGCCACTCTATAGGAATTGCAGGGGGTAAATCACTGCTTACTTTTGCTGTCCTGTTACTCACCTGCCGTTCATCAATACGCCTAATCCCTTTCTGAATTTGCTTCCTGCGTCCTGTGGCAGAAAGTCCCAGAAGGTCAATCCCCACTGTGTAACGTGGTTCTCTCTAGAATCTGTTTTTAACCAAGCTATTCGTTTCACCAGGTGACTCGTAGCTTTAGTACTTCAGGGTTTGGGGAAGAGCACTGTGCGCTCACCTCACCCACTGCCATCCCAAGCCAGCAAACCTCGGCCTCTTCTCCAGCCTCAGCCTTCCCTGCCCCAGACCAAACACTCACAGCTGTTAACCTTCTCTAACTTCACGACTTCTTTCCCGAGACGCAGAGGAAAGACTGGAGCTGCACACACCACCGGCGTTTTACATGGCAGCAAACGATGCTCTCGATACCCTCTCCCTACTGAATGAGGTACCAACGCACCGTCAGCTTGTTCGGCTGCCACTGCGCACTGAGCTAATGACAGCGGAGAACCGCCAGCCGTGACTCCGCAAGCTGTAACTGCCAGCGCTGAGCACAGCAGCAGGTAGGTTCCGTATGGATTCCTTTTCCCCTCAAAGCTTTACGTACGCTGAAGCTACAGTGATGTTTACCCGCTACCTTTTCCTCCCTTGCTGGATGCTGTGAGGTCCTGCTGAAGCTCCCCACCATCAGCACAGCCCATGACTACCCTGATGCACAATCTGACACGTGTCACTACCCAAGAACACCGCAGAAGAAAACACTTAACTGTATTTCCCTGTACCACATTTTCACAGCAGCTAAATACACCCATCTCAAAATGCTTTGGTTGGTTTACGCTGGATTCTGCATGGTAACAGAAATACAGCAAAGCTTTACGTAAGAGATTGTTTTCTACTAGGTACCCCAACACGTGTACGCACAAGGCCAACACCCACTACGACCACAGTTTCTGCCCCTCAGCCACTAAGGAAATAGGTTTTGAAGAGCTACAGTGAATTACATGTTATGCCCAAGGAAAAAAACCTTACGACAAACTAACAGGACAAATGCTTTCAGATCGCAGCAACTACATTTTAGGACCATCACAGCAATTAAATATTGGGGCTATTTTTCTTTTATATAATTTAAAGCAAACTGCAGTGACAAGCTGTAGTAACACTGAAAAACAAAAGTGATATTCAGATGACTGAGATGTTATAAAGTGCTCATTTAGTAACTAGCCAGGAAACCTTAATACTTCATTATTCTTTCCCATAAGCAAGGCTAATACTGCTTCTCCTCATTTGCTGTCCTGGCAAAATGGTGGATGCTTTCAAACATCTCTACTATCTTTTCAAAGACATAAATTCCCCATCTGCCTTGTGGTGTTCTCAGTGTTTCAGTGCTTGAAATAAAGTGCCTGTGGAATAAAGTTGGGCATTTTCATGAACTACGTATGTGACCTAAACAAAAGTGCTTATTTCCCACCGCAAGTCCAGAAGCATGGTCCAAGATTTGACAAAAAAAAAAAATCCAAAGACAGACAAGGTGGAGAGTAACAGTATTACAGAATTAACCTGCTTATATACATACACATGCCTTTGCCTCAAGTAATTGCTAAAATGAGAGAAAGAATATAATTTCACACTTTCTTCAAATTACAAAGAAAACACATTCTTGAAAAATAACGTGGCGTAGATGTGATAGAAGCAATCAACATCACAGGCTGGGGGGATTTAGGGAGGTTTAGGAGTTCAGCTTGCAGGATTTGTTCTGTTCATTAATGAAACAGACATCTTGTAACTTCAAACCTACCTAGTTTGAAGACACTGCTTCATAAATGTATTACAAGTATCAGAAATGATATCTTACAAAGAGTGCAAAACTGCACTTTATAACAGTGACTGTCTAAAACCAGCCTACATTAACAAGGACACACCATGGATCCTTTTAGGTAGGACCTGTCTACAGTAGTCATCATTACAGTGGGAGTTTTTATGCAACTTTTAAGTGTTCTTGAAACCACTAGTTCTAAAATAATATATTGAATATTCAAAATAATTTATCGAAAACTAAAATGTAACTTAGCATGCAGCTTTAATCCTAGCAATTTTTACTCAACTTCAGCCATGGAAGAGAATTTTTAAGTGAAGCTGCATTAATTCCTAAACATTGAAAATGAACAGCATATGAATAATTTATTGATGGCTTTTGCTTCATGTCAGCAGCCAAGCGGGAGGAAGTGATATTTATGAAGTCCCCCAGGACACCAAGAACTTAAAGATGGGCAAAGACACCGTAGGATAACATTACTACTTCTGCAGAACAGTACTTCAGGTATGCAGGTGTCGCAAGCGGTTTCCCACCACGAAGGAGACACACAATGCCAAAATTCACGCGGTTGGCAGAGGAGATCAATGAGCTCATCCCAAGGAAGCTGGCACCTTGCAAACCATTGATAACTAGAAACAGGATTTTTTATGCGTAACAGGTGTTACAGGAAGGAATTATAATTTTGAGTGGCTTTCAAGCTCTGCCTGAAGCACCCTCCTGCAAGATACACCTGATAACCCAGACTCAGGAGCTTCTGAAAACAGGTGGGACACGCCTCTGTGGAATGCATCTTGGGTTTGGAAGCCCAGAAAGGCGCTGGGTGAAGAGGAGGAAATGCAGCCAGAGGAAAGCGGCTAGGACAGAGCTAGGAAGCAGGGTGCAATAAGGGAAAAATCATAAGCAGGGAGGAAGACTGCGTATAAAGAGCTCACGATCAGCATTGCATCACCAACTCCGAAGCAGGATCACGCAACAGCACTATTGCAATGATGAAGAAAGGGGCAGCAGTTCCCAGCATCCATTCATCTCCTCTGTACTACTATTGCATCACATCTTCACCCCTACCCAACCCCTCCCCATGCTATTCCCTGTCCAACCAGCTGCATCTCCTAAGCACCACACCTCCTGCTAGGCGAGTTCTTTGCCCTCTGAGTTGGAGTGTGAGGATCTAAATAAGAACCTATTCAGGCATCTGCAACCAACCTCCCACAGCTCTCTTCCCTAACCCATCCACCAGTTTCACATTACTACTACTTCCCAAATAAGAGACTTTGTTGAAGAGAAAACCTATGCTTGTAGCTGAACTTCACCACAAACACAACATTTCATCATATGCTTAGCCTACCTTCAGGGTTTGGTTTTTTTTTCTCCTCACATCAGGTTATGGGGCAAATTAATGCCTTAGACTGCAGCGACTTTGGATTAGGCTAGTCTTGTCAATAATTAATACAGCTCTGTAGTGCAAAAGCATAGCGACAAGCCAGATCAACCAAAATCCCTTCTGCTGTTACACCAGCTTTCTTCCTCCCTTTGAATGTGCGTACACAAGACTGCTAAAAAGACTTTGCTGCAAGTGTTCTGAACGTCGGGGGTGGTTTGTTTTGGGGTTTTTTCCCCTCCTTTCATTTCAAGAAATACTTTATAAAATAAACATTTTTAATGTAACATTTCAATAAACTGAGATCATAGCAAACATCTTCTTTAAGCTGGCCTCAAAAACCTATCCAAAACCTGTCACGCAAGCTCCTTTCAAGTCTTGGAGATTTCATGATCGCAATGCAACAAATACAAAGCAATGAACAAAGACAGCAACAACACCATTCCATTGGCTCAGGCACCGTGATCCATCATCCTCGAAAACAACAGATGAAGCAGTAACAGACCTTCCGCATACAGGCTTTAGCAGTCATCCTCCATGGATAGATGATCCATCCCACTAACACAGTCACGAATTACAAAACTCACACTGAAGTTTCAATTGTGACTCGTCAGAGATAGATACAGCAAGCCACAGACCACATTTATGTATATATTCAACACTGTCCTCTCTCTGTATTTTTATACTGATACAACGACAAAAGGAAAGTACTGAAGTTATTAAATCTGCAAATGGCTTGAAAGTGAAAAAATCAGTTTGCAGATCGGCAGATCATTAAAAAAATTGTTTTAACAATTCTAACTATCAAACTATAAAATACAGAAATCCAATCAGTTGCAACCTAAATTAATTTCTTTGTAAGAACATTTTGCTTAAATAAAAAAACCTCTCCCAGATAATCCTGGATTTCAGCTGTTTCGGTCATCACGCATGCAATCTTAACGAGGCAACTGCTACTGAAGGACTTGACCTGATTTCTTCTGAGGTCAACAGTTATCAGTAGAATTTGAACACTATAAACTTCTACCCTGAAATTCTAGAAGAGCACTGAATCTGCATACTTTTCATGAATTTTCAGATCTGACACTTCATTTTGCCAGGAAGTTCTTACACTGGCATAGCCCTCAAGTTTTGGATGATGGCAAGCAGTTGAACTTGGTCAACGCCCACAGACTTATTCTGAAAAACGTGCTAGCAACTTCAGGAAATATCGCAAATGCCACATGTCAGCCATGAACCATGCAGCCATTATGAAGTGATACATAAAAATCCAGGTTTGTTCTTCTTCAAAACAGGTGTTCAGAGTGTTTGACTTTATTTTCCTAGACAAAGGAGGCCTTTTTGCGAAGGGTGGAACAAACATACATCACGCACCTGGCAACGAGAAAGGATGAACCAATTCTTCTCAATCAGTCTCAGGTGAACTGAACTCAGACAGCAAGCAGGGTTGTGAATTGTTAAAGACGGTTAAAGGCAAATAATTCGTGGTCTTCATTCAAGCAACCATCTAGACTTTCATACAAAGTAAGGGTGATTAAAACTAATACTTATGAATAAGTACTATTTGTATACGATCTGAAGGAGAGCCGTTATTTCAACGAGAATCTCAGGACAGAGCCTTTGGAAGAGCTGCATCACTTCTGGATGTTTCAGACAGTGAATTTTGTCATAAATAAACAGTTCAAAGTAACTGAATACCTCTGCCTTTGGTACAGCTCAGAGGCAGCTACCGCTGTTGCTCAAGGTTTTACAAAACACACCTTTAAAGCAGAAAGGACCTGAGGACCCCGACACACACATTCGATGAAATACTCCGGCCTGAGAAGGCAATCTCTCAGACCTCTCTGACAGGGAGATCAAAAAAGCACAAGGTCCTAACGAGAATCCCTAGTACTTTTCAACACAAACTGCAACAAACATTAAGAGGGACTTCCAGAGAAAAAAGCATAAAGCCTGAAGAAAAACAGCAGGCTAAACAGAAACAGGCAGAAAGTAGAAGATATTTTGGGCAAAATTTTTTGAAACCTACTAAAGTTTACCTCATCCTCATGGAAAAATCTTCCATAAAAATCACTGACGCTGACGCTGTTGGGAACTCAATGCGTGGCAAATCTTAAGCACAGTAGTAATTGATCATACATCCTGCATAGTAGGTGTCTACCACTGGAGACTTTGTTTAAACACAACTAGATCCGACATTTAAAGTTTCCCTTTACGCTGAAATTTGTCTTCTCATGCAAAAGCCTTACCCCTGCCCCAAATCACATTTGGTCAATATTTACTAGACTAACATACAGTTTAATAAACCAAATTCTTTTTTCTTGTCCATTTGCTTACACATACAGAGGTTTTACCAACAAAATCTGCTTCAACATCGGTCCGTGCAGGCTTTAAGCTAGAGGAGCCAGTATGCTGCAAAAAAATTCAATACATAACCACAAGGGCCACATCAAAGTGATACAGCATAACCAGAAAACATGCCAAGTCAAATTAAACCCCAATCCTTTCATTAGTGGATGGGGGAAGTCTATTTACATTCAGGCATTCTCTACTTAAAATCTACCAAAAATAATCCTTAAAAAGTTTGCTGCCCATTTCCTTAGAGCTCGACTAGCATTAGCACTGTTGTTACAGCACCCGATATATCTTGTGCCTGTAATACAGCCAAGACACAAGTCGTGTAAGGACACCAGAACCAGCATGGACCAACAGTTCGTACTGCCAGGGTCAAGAGAAACAAAGCGTATTCGTGAAGCACGGCTGACATCAAGATCAGTATGTCCTAGGGAGTCTTTGCTGCGATTCAGCCGTTCCTCGAGTGTTTGAGTGACCATCCTGGCTAGCACAAGCTAGCTTCCCTCAACTTACTGACAGGTTCTTCTGGACACAGGATTTTCTTTTCCTTTCCAAATTTGAGGATACGGGTATCAGTTCTGGAATTCTAGAACCCCCAGCTCAACACATTTTGAGTTCAATGCAAACAGGTGGCAACTGCCCAGATACTGGGTGAACCAATGGAAAACTGTGGATTCGGGTGTAGTAAGCACACTCTCCCATGTCCCCACACTTGCTTATGGCTCTCAGGTGAGCTTACAAGAGTTAAAGTCCCAACAGCAGACCCTCTGCTGCCTTCTGCCCCAGCACCCCTCCGCCTCCTCCTCTCTGAGCACGCTGCACAGACCTACGTTCATTAATACAAGAAATTCCAGTCCTGCACAGAATGCAGGCGGACTACACTTTGCAGTAATTGTATACGCAAACATACAGTTTCTTTCCCTAAACTCCAGTGTTTCAGGGAGCCGAGTGGAAAGTACTGAGCCCGTTACAATCGTGAGAACACCATTATCTCCCAAGCACCAGTGTAGGTTTTTGGTGAGGATTCTCACAGCAGCCGATCCTTGACCAAAAACCAGATCCATGCAAAGATGAATCCATACTTCAGCTGAAGACAGACTGATTAGTACATCTGCAGGCTTTCTATGCAAGCTCTCCTCAAGACGGTTACCAAGCACATATCAGCTCCTATAAAAAAACACAACTAAAATCCTTCAAGAAACAGTTACAGTTAAGGTACATTAAAACTTTCTCATATTTAGACTATAGCAGTATCAACACATCAGCAATATGACAGCAGTGCCCAGCACTTGTAATCAATGAAACTAACACAGCAGCCTTCACAAAACTCCTAACTGCCATCAAGGAGAAGGCTAAGCAAGAGAAATCAACACATGACAGGGATTAAAACACAGGGCAGGTGGGTTTTGACAAGTACGAAGTCTCACCTGTTCCCGAATACCACAACTACCTTCTCTGAGGATTATATTACAGAATAAATCATAAAATTCTGAAGTATAAAACAAGCGTTTCCAACAACAACAGAGATTAGAAGAACCGGACAGTACAGGAACATGCAGAAGTCTTCCCAGGTGAATTCTCTTCAAAACTTTTCTTGAGGACTCCGCAGTTCTTTCAGCTTTAAGAGATTATTAAAAATGTGAATTTTAAACTGTCCTCGTGAGGCTGTTCTAACTACTGCACAGCAGAAATCTATAAATATTGGATCAAACTCTAGCACCACTTCTTCCGTTCTGAATTCTAGAATAAAATAGCTTTCAGAGTTCTTTTTCTCTATCAAATTACTTTCTAAACCCAAGAGAGGGGCAGGGAGGGACAAGATGGACCCCGCACATTCATGCTTAAGGACTACTTACATCGCCCTGTGCCTGAAGGTCTCAGCAGTTTGGATATCACTGAATATCGTGCTGCCCAAACAAACTTTACTGCAAGCCCAGCAAAGTTTCCATTTTGAACAGGAAGATGTGCAGAAGGAAAACCACCACCTTAAATGACCTTCGAGAGTTCATTAATGATGTACTTCCAATTCTGTTCTCTTCACAAGTAAATCAGTTTAACGACACCCCAATTAGCTGAGTTCAAGCAAGCATGACCAGTTATTATGAAACCCTGCAGAAAAACAGATTGAGTTTTGCTAACTCATTCTACAAGCTGCTAAAACATCTAAACCCACTTAGAGGCCAAAGCTAAAAAAGAACTCAAAAAACAATGTTCAAACTATAATTTAGCTGAGCAGTGAAAGCTATCTGCAGTTCAGAGGTGGAAAGCGCAAGTGAGTCCAAAACCCTTCAGTCCAAACACCAGCCGTACTCGTACCACCATTTCTAGCTGCTTTTAAGTAAACAAGGCAAATTTTGTACATATAGAATCACAGAATAGCATGGGCTGGCAGGGCCCTCTGGAGATCCTCCATCACACCCCCCGCCAAAGCAGGTGTCCCCAGCGCAGGGGGCACAGGGACGTGTCCAGGCGGGGTTGAATCTCTCCGCACAAGGAGACTCCACAGCCTCTCTGGGCACTCTCACGGCAACGAAGTTCTTCCTCATGCTCAGGGGGAACTGCCCGCGCTCCAGTTTGGGCCTGGTGCCCCTCATCCCGTCGCTGGGCATGGCTGAAAAGAGCCTGGCCCCGTCCCCTGGACATTCATCACTGAGCACTGAGGAGATCCCCTGCCAGCCTTCTCCTCCCCAGGCTGAACAGCCCCAGGGCTCTCAGCCTCTCCTCACAGCACAGACGCCCCACTCCCCTCCCCACCCTCGCTGCCCCCCGCTGGGCTCTCCCCAGCCTTTCCCCGTCTCTCCTGAACTGGGGAGCCCAGCCCTGGCCCCAGCCCTGCAGATGTGCCCTCCCCAGGGCAGAGCAGAGGGGCAGGATCCCCTCCCTCCACTGCTGCCCACGCTGTTCTCAATGCCCCCCAGGATGCCACTGGCCTTCTTGGCCACAAGGACACATTGCCAGCTCACGTGCATATATATGTACATATTTGCACACAGTTACAACTTGCAGACTCGTGAGTCTGTATCTGCAAATTTTAAGCAAATTTGACAGAGGTCATGATTTCTAAGAGGTCCCACAAAATTACTAAAAAGGCAATCACATCAAGGAGGAAGATTTGCTGCTCTCATGAGGAAAAAGGCTGCATCAAACTCAAACTTTAGACCATTAAACAACCTGCACAGTACCTTAATGCTAATTACAAATATATTGAAAGAATTATTCATTACATTGCTTGCAGAACTATTACTTACTTCCCTCCTTCCTCCCAGATTTGTGTTATAGAAACAAAACAAAGCAATAGAAACACTGAATACTACTTTTTGAAACTGTGAAAACACACTCAGCACAGCAGCACTGCAAATTGCAGGAGTACAGTACATGGAGATACACTGCTGACGTGAAGTGTGTATCTACTTTCCCAATGAGTCGGACAGTAAGTCTGCAGCCTGTAGCTAGCTAGGGCAGCTGCTTCTCTTTCCTTCGGACAAGGACTAACTGCAGCACCCTCCTATATTCCTGTTTAAGGTGTAGTTTACAGCTTACTGCCTTGAAAAAAACCTTTAATAAACAGCAAACACAGTTGTCCTCTCCTTCCCAATGCAGAAGGTGACAAAGGAACAGCAACTGAGTGCAACTTCTTTAACCAGCTTGGCCAGCTTCCAGCACCAGTCTATGAACTGGTTCTGATTTTCAAAGCAACTACTGGATAAAACCCTTGCTGCAAAGATGGAATTTCAATTTGTGAAGCACTACTACAGCACCATTCCTCTGGGATAACACAGATCTCGCAGCACGAGTGCACCAGAGACATGGTATCCCCTCTCAAAGAATAGTTACAGAATTACTTCTAGGAAGACAATCCACAGACTAACTCCGACCACATTTAAAGATAATGGGTCTGTCTGTCTTCATGCGGCCCACCGCAGGTTTTTCTCTTTCTGTATATTGATGTCTCATTGAGCAAGGCGAAGCTTTAGGGAGAGGAAAAAGAACACGAAGCAGCTGGATAGGGTTCTTAGTAGCACAGCCTCTGCAGCAGCAGTCAACAATCCTGAAGCAGACTGCAAAATTAACATGGCAAATACAGTCAGAAATGTTTTAGCTCACTCAATAACCTTCTGCTGGAGTCGTGTAGTAAGACAAGTTAGCAGCATCTGTGCCGAATGGTAGAAGTACTGCCACAAAACAGACACTACACAACTGACAGAGGGGCAGGGGAACAGGAGGAAGGCAGACAGCTCTACCTGCCAGTCCGGTCGTTCTATGTTAACATTTTTCCTTCACACCCTGAAAACTAGAGAAATTTCTCAAATGTTTCAGTTCTCCTCAAGAACTTTCTCAAATTCAAGAGACAATTTTATATGTTATCAGATTTAGGAAAAATCTGAACTCTGACTTGAGCAAGTTTCAAAATGGTTGTGTTCAAATACAAAAAAAGCCATCCCTCGGCTACATTATCATAAGGAAGGAGGACAGACTGATTTGACAATTTCATAACACTTGCAGTTGGCTAACCAATCATTATTCCACCCGAGATATGTACTCACACGCTGACAGCTCTGATTTACATCAGTAAGACAAAACCAAAGAAGTCACGCCTGTCCGAGCAGCCAAAGAACACATTTAATAATCTAAAAATTTTCTTTATTCTCATAGACTTTGGTGCTCCACAAAAAAAAAAAAAACATAAAGCATGTTTAATCACATGAAAAAGATACTCCTTCCTTTTAAAATCGGTCTAATCTAGTGAGGATAAAACAAACAGGAATGGCAGTGCGGCAGCACAGTCATTCCCACCCTGCATCAGCCTAACGAGGTCTGGCTGCTAGGTGAGAGCCAGGGCTGGGGGTGGGGGGAAACCAACCTGAACAAAAACCACATTATGTCACTCTGCCACCAATAAAAACTGTTGCTAGAGAAAGCACCGTACAGGCACCAACTGTAAGGCTGTTTTCAGACAAGGCAGAGTTCAAATAAGGAAAACCAGGCAGGCCCCTATGAAACTAGACGTAACATACAGAAATTCATCTCCTGTTACGTCTCCCCTTTCAGGCCTGCCTCCCGTGACAGTTTTCTTGTCCATCTTTGCTATTCCTGCCTATTTTTCCTAGACAGAAGTACAGTGAAGTTGACAAGCTGACATTCAAAACTATAACTGGAGCAACAAGAAAAATAATGAAAATTAGAACCATTTCTGTGAGCAGTGGAGAGCACTGCACATCACAATGAACTGCCATGAACCGTTTTTCTCAGGTTGGTTAACAACCTTTCTAAAAGCCCAAGCTTTAACAGTACTTGATGTCACATTTCTGACATCTAGTCTATTAAAAAAGTTTTCTTTTACTGAAGAACAAGTCAACTTTTTTCAAGCTCTACAGCATGCAGGACGGTGCTATTAAGAAGTGTAAGCACTTCATGTAGTTTGCAGACAGGAGCAGAAGTTCGCATTTCCTAACAACTTCCTGGATATTTTACAATTGCTTCCTCTCAGGAAGTTTATTCAGTCTTTGCAGCTCCAACAGCAACAGTTCTTATTGAGAACTAAGTTGTCCAAGAACATTAAAAGCACATTCCTAAAACAGACACAGGCCTGTTTCTGGCTCACCAACAGTTTTTTCTTTTGGCCAAACCTGTCACTCTAAGGAAGGAGAGAATAAGAATGAACTGATCAGGTAATGCCTGATCTCTCACGCTTTCTATACTTCATCCGTAAGCAGTATGGTCTCCAAGCAAAAATGGAAGAGAGCACTGGGGAACAAGTCTGAAAGAAGAAAAGTAATCGTAAATCACCACCAACATTGTGGTGGGATGAAAAGTATTTCTTTCTCAATTCTTTTAATCTGATGCTCCTTCATGCTCCAAAACCTACTTTTCTCCCCATCTTCATGGTAACAAATAATTCCTTCCAAAACAGGGACGTGTCTGCACATGCAGATTCTTTTTGTTGCATTTTTACAGAATAAAATTTTACCTGCTGATCTTGAGGAATAATATCTTAGTTACTTCCTAAAAATCCATCAGACTTATTTTTCATAGAAGTGGTGTTCTTGAAACTAAAAAAATTAAGTCACCAGAACTTTTTAGTCAGGAGTTTGTCAGGTGGTAGCCTTTCAGTGCTTAATCAGACCAAAGCGGGGGGCGGGGGGGGAAAGCCATACACAATCTATTCATTCTATTACTCTGAAGAACAAGAAAAGTGAGTTTTGTTGTGTCATGTCATGCCCTGATCGTTCTAAAAATAATGACTTTATTCACATAAACCTTCCCTCCCAAAAGCCAGGCTGATAATTTTCAAGATGATATCCTGTAATCATTACACCAGATCTTAATTTTCGGGCCCAGAAAGATTTTTTTATGTGCATCATCAGCCGATCATACTGCTTAAAACCCACCCATCTGTATTACTTCTTACATGTTGCTATATCAGAAGAATTACAAGAAATTACATAAAATTACTTGGTATCAGTGTCAAGTTGCTTTTCTACAGAATTAACCTGAACGCTGTAAAGACACATAAAAGTTGAGTGCTGTCTGGGTTTTTTTTAAAAACAATAGACATTAAATGCTCTTGACTCAAAAGTTTACCGTATTCTGCACATTTAAGATCTATCCATTGAACACAAGTCTCTACAGTTGGTAAGCGGAACAGCTTTGATCACAAGGTCCTATGATCTCTGCTTCTCACACGCACTCCTTCATTTACAGACTGGAGCAGAAGACACAGTTGCCCTGATTTTTCTGCTCCTCATTAATATTTTAAGGCTGCGTGAAGTATCTACTGAGCTTTGACTGAAGTGAGTGTTTGTTGCACTAGCATAAAGCCCGATACCTGTCAGAATCCAGCTGATCACTTAAACTCTACTTCCAGCGCTTACAGAGCGACTTTCCCGTCCTACTCACATGAATTTCTTTTAAATGCCGGGCTTGTACTGCTAGAATATTTAGTTACGCATTAATATAAATGTTGATTTTAAAGTAGGCAAAACTTTAAATATTTAGACTTTTTTTTAAAAAGTCAGCTTTCAATGATAGCTTGCGTTCAAATCATATTTTAACCACCTTCCCAGAAAATATTCAGATAGCATTAAACAAAATTTGCAGTAGTCAACGGGTCAAGAATTGCCTGAAAATGAGATCTTAGATTCTGTAAAAAGGGAGAACAGTGATAATTCCTAATAATTTTTTTCCAACTTGTTATTAATAACTAAATCCACAAGGAAAATACATAATAACTAGAAGTATTTCAGCAAGTAACCATAAACTATTTTGCCATAGATGTTTCCCGTATCAGCCGTCTCCTTTGCGTGTTCATCAGTTTGATTAACGCTGCCTCAGGATGAAGACTGCTTATCACTTTTGCAGGACTTGGCATCTTCAAAGTCTCTTAACAACCTTCGCTAGTTAGCAGTAACGAGATTATTCCAGAGTCCCAGGTCTAAGTACTACAAATATGGTAGTCACACCGTCAGCTTTTCACAACAGAGAATTTGTTGTAAACGTGGACCGCCGACTCTGCTGTAACAGCATTAGGAAGGATACACATTATTACTACATCCTACTTGCAATTATGAAATTGCAAAGAAATACTAACTTATATCCCTGTTCTCCACTCAAAAAACCCCTAAGAAATCAGTCTCAATGCAGCCGGCTACCAGAATGAAACACAGCAAGTACACTTGAACAAGAAACTGGAGAAACCAGGACCAAGAGAAAATCAGATTTTAAGAGAATGCACACGCAAAAGTTCTGTGCCCAGAGCTCTTAACGTTAAGTAGATTAATGGAAACTACCTAAGTTTCACTACAAGCCTGGAAGTGGCTAAGTAGGGAGCAGAGGGAACATTAGTGCCAAGCTTCAGTAATTGATTGTGTATGCTTGCATGCACTGTCTTTCCCCTCAAACTACATTTTGCCTGCATATGGTTTCTCTTTCTGCCACTTTTGAAGTGATTTATTCTCTTCAGAAGGTGAATTAGGTCTTATTTTGATCAAATATTTAGGACCTTTTAGACATTAAAAGCCACAGATTACAAAGAAGGAAGGCCAAAAACAGTAAAGTAAGATTAAAATTGAAGATAAGCCACAAATATTGAAGTAAGGAATGAACAAACAACTAGCAAAACAAGATTCAAAGAACTGAAAGGCTTATGCACCCTCCTTGCAATGTCTGGCTCCTCACTGCTAAATCACTACTACGAAGATCCTAACCACACAGGAGCTGATCAAAGGGGTCTGAATATAGGTCAGCAAAAGGCTTTTGGATCCAGCTACAGACACTAATTAGATCACTTCCAGTTATTAAAAACAAGAGAAAAGGAAAAAACTCCGAAGCAAAGGGTTTATTCCTCCAAACACTTTCCATTTTCTTCCTTTTTCCTTTTCTCTAATTGTCAGTGGCCTTGGGCTGCAAAGCAGCTGGTTGCTGCCCCAGGTCTGAAACTGTCACCAGAACAGGGAAAACACGTCAGTGACCACACTACGCAAGCACCTCCAGCAAAAGTAAGACTGAGCCACATTTGCAGCAATGCACAAAGATCAAGAGGTCTTTAAATGTTTTCAAGATAAAAAAGAATTCTTTCATTTTTCTAAGAGAACATTGACTGTTTTGTTTGACACTGCCAAAACCCACAAGACCAAAAAAACCCCTGATTTTCCCCACCCCCCCACCCCGACGTACACAGTATAGCTCACTTCATACAGGGTTCCTTGTACCAGCCTGTTTACGCCTTCTCTTCTGTGAAACAACCCTTTATGTATCCATAGTGGAAAAACCCACTGGTTTATATCCTTTTCGAGATGTATGCAGTCAATTAAATTGTAAAGTAATACCTGTTTCAAAGTCTAGCTCAAAGAAACGATACATTCCTGGACTGGGACCACAGCCAAAGAGGTCACCTTACACCCTGCGGTCACGTGGGAATATTCAGGTTGGGGAATTTGGTATTTTGATTTCCATATAAAGTAAAATTGAAGGTTGAAAGGATGAAATATTGCGTATTCTGTGCACACAAACCGTGCTCGTTTCTCAAGTGATAAAGTTAATATTCCGAGGAACAAGAAGAGACAGTTCAAGAGTTCATAGCGATTTCAAGCCATTCAGAAAGACTCAGGAAAGTGACAACTGATAGTAGCTCTGCACTTCTCCAAAATAATTTTCAGTTATGAATAAACTATTATGTGACCAGACTATATGCATAAGAATAGCATAATCTGCACAAAACAACAGTGGAACAACACATTACAATAAAATCCGCTTGTCAAAGTAACAAGCCAAGTAGATTTATTTCCATACGAAAGCTGTTACGAAAAGACTGACACATTTTATTTTAATTTCTAGCTTTCTTCAAAATAAACAGCACGCATGCAAAGTGCCTAGTGCCACTAGAAACGGCGACTCGAGACAGGCCGCACGCAGAGGAGTAGAGTGCCCACCCAACCGCTAACGCCATTTCATGTCTACAGAATTCCTTTAAGTCCACACAGCAGCCCAAATATGCAAAAATCTACAGGAAACACATGCCACACAAGGTAGCAAAAAAATCCTAACTAGAACAAAAAGTGCATACAAGTATAAATCAATTAAGATTTGCCAGTGACAGAAAGTGCAGCTTAGTCTCATCGCCAGGTCACTAACGGGGACCAGTTCCCCGAATAAAGCAGTCCCGAAGCCCCCATCAGCAGCCACTGCTTCTGCTTCCATTACCGGTGTCACACACTTGTGGACAGCATTCGACAAGGACACCTTCACACTACCCCAAAGCACCCAACAATGCCTAAAAGAACTTCTCTGTTTTGGGGAGCAAGCAAGCAGCATGACGAACAATGAAATGCAATTGGTATTAGCAGCACACACCACCTGCTCAACTCACAGGCTGACGAATTGATGCAACGAAGGAATCGCATTAGCACCTTTTTGTATCAGTTGCTTCAGTACAACGATCATATTTTAAGTTGTGCTGCACTGCTCTTTAAGCTCTGGCCAGTAAGAGCCACCAACCTTTCAGCACCCTGGGCCCAATGCAGACACCCGTCCAGTGCACCTTCATTTCATCTGGAGAGCTGCCTTTGAGATTACAAGGGGTTTTGCTACTTGCTACGTCCCCACAAGGTGAGCTTGTCCGTACTGCTCTACAACAAGAGACGTGTACATGTTTTAAATTATTCTTAAGTAGGTCTTTGAGCTAAGTATTATGCTTTACGTCTTAATTTAGCAGCATAAAGCTGTATGCATTGTACCTTCTACCTCTGACAGATGCAAATCAGAAATGCATCCTGAAGTTCTCATGCCACAGAGATTTTTGGATGGATAGCAGAAGTCTTGCGAATTCACCAAAGTAAGTGCTTACACGTTTTTGTGAAATTGGTGTCTGATAGAAGCTCACAAACCTCTCTGTTTTAATATATTAAAAACTATATTGTTTAGCCCACGTGAAAAACCCTTGCAATGACTGTATACATAACTGCTATACATACATATGTATACATTTAATTCCTTTGCCAGATCCGTACCAGGCCACAAAATGACACCCGTGTAAAAGACACTTCTCTACTCGTTTGTTAAACTAACGTCCTGAGGACGCAGGAAAGCTGTCTAGCTTTCTAGGTAAGAACTGCTGAAGTCAATTTTTGGCACAAAAAAATCCTTATATTGATTACCTACTCAGTTTTCAGATAAATAATTGACTTAACATTGGCATCATTAACATCTAAGGGTGAGATTCGTAACACTTCAAGCAAAGGATACATCAAAGGGCTGCGCCACTGACTACCATTTGGAGAAACAGCATCAAGAACACACAGCTCCATTTCCACGTGACCTGTCCGTACCCCAGCATTTTGTTATGTTCCAGAATAGTATTTTACCTGTTTAACCTCAGACATCAAAAAAGCAAATTTTTATGTTTAAGTCGTGCAGAATCAATCGTGCTCACAGCAATATAATTTGAACATACTTATTTCTTAGAGCTTTTCTGCATTTGTCCTTGGGGTACTGAAATTCACTTTGTTTTCATAGTACATGAACTTTTATTGCCAAGAAGTAGAACTCAATTCCTATCGCTGTATAATCTACACAGGAGCTCTACAGCGTGGAAACGTTTCCAGCGCAAGTGTGAATTAGGAACAAGGAGCCACCTAGACACACTGCCGCAACAGACTGTGAAACGCTTTGTCTCTGATATGCATCGTGTTAGAAGTAACGGATTAAGTCAGCCTTTCCAGAATTTATCACCAATAAAAATTGATACAATTTTGATTCACCCATTACCCAAAGCCGGCATCAGAGAGGCACGGCAGGGCAAAAGCCACTTTATGTACAAAGCAATTAGTTGCAATCCTGGTCCTTAGTGTCCATAGGTACAGAAAGGCATTTAATTGCTCGAGCAAATAAAGCTGCATAAATTCAGCCTTCATCTCTCCCTGCACCACAAGACAGGCATGCTGCGCCGTGTGTAAATTACTCCTCCTCATCCTGGGAACGAAAACCTGCTGGGTTCTAGCCACTTCTTTTCAAACGCAGGGGAGTGCAGCGGCCTTTCCCCAATCACGGCTCAATTCTTGCCGCCATTGATGGCCAAGAGCTTTCTCCAGCCCCCTGCTGCGGCCTCAGACATTCCTCTGCTCTGTCAAGCAATGAAAACATCAGCAACAGGATTAGAGAGCAAGTCTCGGGGAAAAAAAGACTGGCTCTCTAACATCCAAAGCCCAGGAAACAACACTGACGTCTTTTGGGGTTCGCAATACTGGTAATGACTGTAAATTACAGCCATCAATGGCATTTTCTCGAGCTACAGACAAATTAAGACCTCGAAAAATTCTGAGATACATTTGCATCGTTAAAAGGCCTTACACTCCTGCAGGATGCAACCGAAGTCTGTAAGTGTTCGTTAAGCAAGGCAGACTTCTTCTCTTGCACTAATGTGTACTGGAAGAGAGGAGAACAACTGAAATTAGAAAGCAAGACTTCTTTTCCTATTTCAAACCTTTGTACAGCCAGCTACTCTAGTCGCCTTCTATTCAGCTTCATACCAGAGCGGTCAAGGGTTAAAGTGGTTTAAAAGCATTAAGAAAGGAAAAATATTTTTTCTACAATGAGGAACAAGAGGAACACTTAAGAAAGGCCCTGAGCACCACACTAATTGAAAGAAAACACTCCTGGGGAAGGAGGCCCTCACTACAGTATTCGGGTTTGGATTTTACATTCACCTACTCAGCCAGCTAAATACATCCAAATAAAATTATTCAATCACAGGGCGGCTTCCAGGCCACATTAAGGTAGCAAGATTCTCGTAATTACACTCCTCTTCACATATTTAAAAATCCTTTCAATGTTTGCTTGAAAAGCTAATTGCTGACAGCTAGAAAGAGTGTAAACGCCATCCTTTCCAATTCCAGGGCTGGGGGTGGGGGGCATTCTCCCCCTCCTCACCCCAATTCTCAGGAGCCCTATTCACGGAGTAGCTCTGCTGAGCAGCTTCAACATCCTCACAGAGCCTCACAGCTTTATAGCAAGTCACAAAGTAAACACAACCATCTCCTTACGAAACCAAATTGTATTTCTGTAACTTTATCAAGTGAAATCCTACTTCTACAAAGTATGCACACGTTTACGAATTACATTAGTGGTAAAGACGCACAAATTTTAAGTTTTAAAAATGTAGATAACTACCTCAGTTTGCAAATCCAGTGAAGGTGTAAAGGACCTGCCCACATACAATCCGAAGCTCAGTACGACATGCTACTCATGCCCACCCCAAGGTGGTTTTGCACACAAAGGAGGAAGACACTAAAAGATCCGTCAAAGTCTTTTACTACCGTCACCTGATACACTACGTATGTGCATGCTGTTGCCTAACAAGCACCTGTGGCACTTCATAGCTCAGCTCACCACCTCCCTGGCTTCCCTTACACATTCAGACTGCATCCGACTCTGTCCCATTTTTCTTGTATTCTTTGCGTGGCTCCCCCTTACCGGTATTTGTGTGTACATTATTCATCTCATGCAACCTCCCACAGACACTGGGGGGGGGGCGGGGGGGGGGG
>VZSC01009106.1:513886-526735 GCA_013398225.1 Steatornis caripensis
GGAGCAACAGGAAGCCTAAGATCTTTTCAGGGTTGAAAAAATCCATCAGCAAACAGATCCACACAGAGAATTCTTTATTAAAATTCTAGCAGGGATTTTAACTACAAGACTTACATACAGTTTCCTAACTGTTATCTAAGTTTAGCCTTGTGGATGATACAAACCAAGTTATGTCCACAATCCAGAAGTATAGGCTAAAAATTTTTATTTTTGTACACCAAAAATCATGAACCAATTTCAGAAAGATTTTACATGGTATTATAGTAGCGCTCAAAAAAAAAAAATCTGAGTTATCAGGACAGTTTCTCAAAAACTTACAAGCTTAATTTAACACGACTGTCCTATTGACCAGAGCAGTTCAGATTTTCTGACAGTTCCTATCACCAGATTTCTTTTTCAGTCAAGTACAGTAAGGCAAAGAATGATGCCAGATGTCACAGTTTTAAACAGACTTCCACAATAAACATTTTGTATTGATCTGTTCCTGTAAAGCAAAGTTTGAAAGTGCAAAAACATATGTACAGGAGAGAAATTAAATCAGGTCCAGTTCTATCTTTACAGAGACAAAAGAGTTAGACATAAGGATGACAAAGCCACAGCAATTAAACACTTATCACAGAAGGATGTTTTTAATTTTATCAAAAAGTTGTGGAATCCAGTTTAGCAGTAACTTCGGAGGCACATGCTGAGAAAATGCTCTACAGAGTTTACACAAAGGGGAGGGGGGGGAGGAGTTAGCCTAAGAGAAACAGCAACCACCTCTCCCAGAACAGTTTATTAAAGCAATAACTCCAGCACCAAAGCGTGCAATAAATAATTAACGTGTGATGCCTCCGTGACAAGTTACTGAACTTAAGCTATCCACCAAGCTAAGTGATTTGTACATGCAAAGTTGTCCAGTTGCTCTTTTCCCGCATCAAAAGCCTGCTAAGGAAAGGAACACTCAGCGACTACATTTATGAGCTATTTTTGCCAAACATTTGCACCATCTTAATTCCGTTTTGAGTCATCCATATGCTCATTGGTATACTAAAATGCAGGTCAGTTTCAATTACAAAAATTTGGGGGGTTGGTTTTTTAAAAGTTCTGTTTACCCAACTGGCCTATTCATTTTCACCTCGTTTACAGTGAGCAGTCATGAATGCACCTGCAGAGTATACAACATCTACCTTCTTCCATCAGTCTTTCCGCCAGCAACTCAGAAGACCTGAAAACAAGGATTACATCTTTTTATTCTAAAAACATTTAGGAAATGGCACCTGAAAATGAAATTACTTTTACACAGAAGTGTAAAAGTGTTACAGCCTTTGAAGAGTATATAAGCAATTACAGAACAAGCATGGATGTTTAAAATTCAAACCGCTGTAAGAGAGCGCATAAATGTAACAGTTATTATCATAAAAGGTAGAAGAATGAATTAAATGTGGATCTGCTTTTAGAGTGATACCCAGATATCATCTGGTCAACACCTAAGCCCTTCTAGCAATCTCTCCAAAAACTGCCTGAAGAGACACTTCCCAAATGATGAAACAAAAGGTGTTACTAGAATTCCCAAACGCTACCTAAAAGACTACAACAGCTTCTACAATTAAAAAAACTGCACAGCACTAACAACAGAAATATTTCTGCTGATTTGCAGAGAATAGGTAAAAATTCCCACCCACACAGCACCTTTGGAAGCCCTGAAAGAAGACGAAGTCCTGTTTCTGAAATCACTAATAAGTTATTGAAAAAAAAACAGGAATAACATCCCTGACATTTTCCTTGCCCCAAGGGATCAGGCTATTACCCCATTCGACCACTACCTTTCAGGTGTTTCGAGCAGTGACATGCTCTCTACCCTTCAGTTTTCAAAAAATCCGTGGTAACAAGTAACACCCGACAGCTAGGAATAAAGTAATTAGACAGGCGCATCCACCTCTCCCTAGCTGAAACCAAACTCTTACCTTTCTTCTGACACTGCAGAACAAAGTTAAATCCGTCTGAACTCCTTGAGTGCATTTTGTATCTTAAAACCGTGTCTTGATTTTGTTCTGTGGCGAGTCACACATTTTTTAAAAATACATATATTTTCAATCTTTGGGCTACTGATACAAACATCAACTCACCCTACAATCCACTTTCCCTTCTTAATACAACTGACATACAGCAAGACTGCACAAGTTACAAGAAATTAGATGCTAGCGACATAGGTAGTTCACTGAAGGCATTGTGAATTGAGGTTCAGTTTACCAATTCAATCCAGCTGCTTTGTATCCCAAGGGAATCTGAGCCAAGACAGACCAGTGAATCTAGCTCGGCACTCAGTAATAATTCAACAAGGCACCCGATACCACCAGTAGCTGAGGCAGAAACAAGAAGGGCTGATTTTTTTTTGTTTTTTTTTTAAATGAACACCATCACACCCTCTCCTCTGCTCTGTGCACTCAGAATAACCAACAGCCCTTCAGCAAGCTAGTTAAGAATGATACTCACATTACAGGAACTATACTAGATTTAAGCTCCATATATTAATCTCTAATCATTACAGAAACAATCGGTTGATAACCCTTCACAGCCTTCTGCAGATACAGGAATCACATTTATAGGGTAAACTTGTGGAAGAAAATGTTTCGTTAGGATCACATAAGATAAAAAATAAAGGCAAAAAATATGTCTTACAGGTCCTTGCTTATTTATTAAAATTAAAAAGGACATGCTTGAAAATGTTATGCTAAAGTAATAAAGCCTGTGCATGATGAACATGAAAACAAAGACGATGAAACTCCAGAGCGTGTGCTCAATCTCTACTACGAAGTTATGACCAATGGTGCCTACAGAGTAAGCTCCAGGGAGAACAAAAAATGACAGATCAGATCTGGTATAGGCAGACACATCCAGCTACTGTGAACGCTGGCTTTTTTCTTTAGATTACATTCAACAGTAAAATGAAAAGCTAGCAACAACAGCAGGTAAAGAAACAACTGGAAAATACTACTTTTAAAAAAAATACTTCAGAATACAGTTACCATGAGCACAAGATATTCCAATCGACTTGAAGCAGAATAAGCCTTTAACTAGCACTACCTAGAAGTCAGGAGAGACCAGATCCCGCTTTGGATGCACTTGATGACTGGCTTCTCCTTCCACATTCAGAAATCAACTCCTCTCCACTCCACAAACCTCAGATCTGAAGTATGAAAATCTCTGTTCACATGCTGTGGTGTTATGTTGCAGATTCCGCCTCCTCATGTTAGACTAGACCTACAATATTTACATCAGCTATAAGGAATACTACTTGTCTGTACTCAAAGACAACAAATTGAAATGTGAACAACACTGATTTACATTCCATAGCACAAAAACCTCAGTAGTTCCACTATGACACTACATTTCCTGTAGCGATGGTTTGTGCCTGTTTTCTTCCATCCGCATCTCAAAAACGTTCCATAAAACCACAGTACAGAAATGGTTACCAAATCACTGCAGATATCTAAGGCATTTCTACCCTCTTAGTATTTAGGTATTTTCCAAAAACTACCATAACTTCCAATAAGCAGATAACTAAAAAGAATCTACAGCAACAAAACTACAGAACCTAAATTACGGCTCAGAAGACCTGAACTAGGTATAAGCAAACAACCACATGCGAAGATTAGGACAAGTAAGGTATTTTACACTTCAAACGGAAGACAAGCCGTGTCAGATTCCAGAAAAGGAAGCAACCTGGGAAAACTACGACGGAGGGCTGTCACACCCAAAATTTGCAGTATACTCTCTAATAGCTCTTAATGCTAATAAAAAGTGTTTCCCATAACATGTATTTAAATTTTCCCTTGCAAATGACTAAGAATATGCTCCTGTCATTTCAGCTGTAATCCCTGAGACTGTCCCTTTCTCAGCATCTAAACAAGTCAAGATGCACCACCCTGTTACCTCGGTTGGTAGAGCGAGGACTATCTGCGTAATAATGATTCCTACCTCTGTATTACTACTATCTCCATAAGCAAAACAACTAACAACTAAGTCATTTCAAAAAACCTTCCCCTACATTGCTCTGCAAAACCACCGAAAATATACCAAGATGGGCCACAGTGCAGGAAGGGAGCAGGTTTCCAGGCCCCCAGCTGCACAGCCTGAGTACACCTCACCTTGACAACAGCTGCCCAGTACCTGCACATCCCTGACAATTTCAGCACCAATTTCTTCCTGAGAAAAACTGAACAACGTCATCCTTCGCCATTAAATTGGCTGGAGGTCTGCACACGTTAGCAGTTAGTCTGGCTGCCGTGTATGCCTTCCGTGCATCTTCACTAGCATATTGCCACATCATACGACACCTAGAAGCTTTTCTTACGCTTCCAACCAGGTTTCAATTCAGTGTTACCCTTACAGGATTTCATTATTGGCACGCGGGTGACTCTTAAAGTCCTGGCCTCGCAAAGCTACAACACAGCTGTTAGTACGTGACAGATTCAAAGCCACGCCGGAAATGATACGCTATGCCAGGATAACATCGCTAAATGGAGTTTTGTCTGGACTTCAAGCAAGTAAGCAGCTAGTGCATTCAAAGAATTACCAGGCCACTACCCTCTTCTGAAGATGTAATCTGTTTGGTAGTTTTACATTTCTTTTCCTCAAGACTAAGTAGTTTCAGATGAAACTTGTAGCTTTATTCCCACTTAGGAACCAGTCAAACAAATGAGACTTCAGTGTGGGGCAAGAAAGTAACAAAACCAAAATAGTCGTTAAAGCTAAACTGAGAATTCATTACCGATCTAAAGATTAACTCTTATGAATCATTTTATTAAATTCGTCTTGAAACAATAATGTACATTTTCTGACAAAATTTTAGTCTATAGATCTGAAATCGATGCCCTGTAACACATTGTAATAGTAAAGATTAAAATGGTGACAGAAGACACGGGATCGTATTTTATTCACAGTGCTTTTCGTCTCAAATACTAACCCAAGCTCTAGCCTCACCAGAGAAAGCAGTCTGCCTTTCCTGTGACACTGTTCCCATGCACTCATGTCACCCACTCCCTTCTGCTAATTCAAGTACACATGCAGGTCAGGGAACTGATCCAATTCTCTACATCCTCCACATGTGCTTGTGAAAGCAAATGGAAGGGCAGAGTATGCAGGTCCTCCTCCTTTTAATGGCAGTGCCAGCTTGAAACGCTGAAACCGGACACGTGAAAATAGGATTAACGTTTGGCAACGACTTCGTATCTGCTGTGTTTCGTATCTGCCCAGACACATTTCTAATAAAAGATTCATAAACCGATAACAAAATACCTGGATTTTCTGCAACGTGAGCACTGACAGCTCAACACCAAAAATGCCAATTCAACTGCACGGAGTATACTACAAACTGCCTCGGTGTCCTACCACATCAAAAAACATTTCTGGATCTTTATTTCCAGCTTTTTTTTTTTTTTTTTTTAGTTCCTTCCTTGCCCGTTTCCAAACAGGAGTATTTGGCTTTTGGAAATATCTCATCTTCTTGTCAATACTCAGCTTTCCCGTCTGCTATGTACAACACTGCAACAGGCATTGGTTTCAAGCAATCATTCCTTTTTTTGAGCAATGTGACAGTAACCTCTTTAAATTTAGAGAGCAAACTATATTCCGCTTCTCAATACACGCTCAAGAGATTTTAGAAGTCATGACAGGTCTAATGACTTAAATGACTTCTGGCAGCCTGTTCTACTTTTAGAAAGAATATCCGAACGCCTCTATTTGTGGCTCTCCCCTTCCCGCTACAGTTACATTATAAGGCTTCAATGCACGAACCGCAGAGTGGTGCTCAGAAGAGATGTTCAGGTTCAGCAGCTACACAAGTCATCCACCTCAGCCCGAGGGGAAGCAAGCTGCTGGACCCTTACGCTGAAAACTGAGCTCCACAGAAGCTGAAAGTTGCACCCGAGTGCTCAAACCAGCAGCAGCTGTTCGCAATGTCAGTAACACAAAGGTGTCTCTGCCAAAAGTAAGATAAAAGAGAAATCAAAGCATCTCTGATCATTTTGGCCCCAGCTTTTACATCCAAGACAATGGCAGTGGGACATGCTATGCTATAGACACAAAAACATTCTATAGACTCACATGAATGTGAAGACAAACTGAGATTCTCCACAGGTCAAAGGATCTTAGTAAAGAAAAAACTAAATAAAGCAAAACTTTTGCAGAAAAACATTTATTATCACCTGGCTGTAAACTACATGTAGAACATTAAATAGATGGGAGCTGCAGAAAAGCACAACATCACTTCCAAACAATATGAAGTCTAACTTAAATATTGTAAGTGGCAAGAAACACCAATCAAACCGATGCTGGTACAAACCTCGAACTACAGAATCCCAAAGCAGTGCTGCATTATTCACCTCTAAGTCAACAGCAACATTAGACACATGTCAAAAAATCTAAAACCACATCAAACACGATACACTTATCAAAGTATAAGGATAACAATGGAAGAGAACTGTGCTGGCTACTGACACATGCTTTGACCCGATGTCACTAAACGTTACAGCTTCAAGCCATGTAAAAAGGATATCTACTTTAAAAAAAAAAGGTGAAATATTAAGAACCCACATATACGTAAGGGCAGAAAGCTAGAATTGAAAAAACTCAGAAGTCTTCCACACTTCTAAGTCAAAGAGAAAGACAAAAATACATAAATAGGGGGCAAAGTTCAGGAGAGCTATACCGATCAAGCAGAAACACAACCCCACTGAAACCCCAAAGAATATAAAGTACAGAGGCGATGAGAAATCCAGGAGAGAGAAGTGAAATTCAAGGGAGCAGGAGGTACAAGTACAAAACCATGGGAACTACTAATCATACTAAACAAGGCAGCAAAGACATTCAGGCTTCCAGCAGCATACACAGGTGATTTCTTCGGGATGGCTTTCCCATCGTCACTGAGTGAGATCACCTGGTGTGTGTGTTTTTAAGGGCTGAAACATCTGATGGAACTCTGAAAAGTGGCTCAGCTACTTTCAACAACTAACACGTTTTCTAAGCTTCTGTAGCAGATAAATGAAAAAACAAACGGCAAGTATACAGTTCAGGGTTTTTTAAGGCAACAGTATAAAAAAAATTAACAAACCCATGGTAAGATTCACTCCTGTATGGATAACTTAATTAAAACCTTACCTAACAACTACAAAGGACAGTTGTCTATTCAGTGGAGAAAATGAAGAAATTCAGCATAAGCAGAGCACTTGGATTTCTTCAGTGGTAACCAGTATCAAGTCAGCTCACAAACTACTTCACAGCAAAGAAAATTCACTGCTGATGTGCACAGAACGACGTATTTTGAAGGAAAAAAAGACTAACGTGCAATTCACTGTTTCTCGATCAGCTTACGAACTCAAGAGAAGATCTCTTACCGAATAGCTATGAAAACCAGAATGCAAGAGGAAGTACAAAACAATGTCAACATCATAAATTACCAGTACCTTCCTAAAACAGGCATACTCAGTCCTGGATGTTTCACTATAGCAAACTAAAGCTGAACCAGGAAAGTTCACAGACTGGCAATGAGAATCAGTGAATGCCATTAAAAAAAGATTTAAGTTTAGGTATTTGGAGCCCGATGGGTTCCCGAGTCAGACAGCCCCTTCGGAACAGCACCTTTAGAGATTCGGTTGTAATTTTTTTCCTACTAACACTTCCAATCGCTTTCAAGTATCCCAAAACATCCAGAAGCAGTGAGTGGAGTGATGTTTAGTCATAGTGCAAAAAAATAAACACCTTTTGCTGTGTAGTTGTTTACTTCTTAAACAGATTGTTAAACAGACATGAAATACTTTTCATTAAAATCAAACATTAAATCTCTTCACTTTCTACACAAACATCTCATGGCTATCACATACTCCAGGGGATTACCCAAACTCCCAGGAAAGTTCAGCAGCAGAACATTGCCAATCCCTTCGCTCCCTTTGATAACAACAGCTTTCATATTAAACAAACAAACAAAAAAAAGCTATTTTAACTGATGCAGAAAGGGTTTATCACGAATTTATTGTTTATTTTGTACAATTAATATATTCTCTTCAGTATGAATACTAAATGGTAAAAAACCCGCTTAAAATTAAAGCATCTGAAACACCATATAAAGCTAGGGTTTCAGTTTTCCCCAAGAACTCTGCAACTATACACATACAAATTGTGCTTATCTATTTATATGGAATTAATCAGGATTACCACTTTCTTCTTGGCAATTTAACTGGAGAACTAAATCAATAGCATCCAATCAGTAAAATATGACTGTTGTTTCCACAGTGCCGAGACATTTTCTCTATTAAGAGCTGCTTTGCCTGCCTTTTTTTTTTTTTTTAAGATCAATAGCCTCAGAGCATTATATTTAACTATTCAAGGCACAGAGATGTATTTCAGCACGACAACCTGAAGCAGCACCTCTCTGAATATCTGGGGCAGCATCCTTCCACCCAGAACCCAGCACACAGGCTAAGCAAACACAGATCACTGCCTCAGCTGCCTTTTCCAAATGCTGTACTAAGACTTCGGATTTTTTCAGGGGTTGAACATCCAGTTCTTAACACTCATAGGAAAGTAAATAAACCTATCCTGTAACCAGCATTGAAGCTGAACACATGACAAGCTGCAATCTTGGCATCTGAATCTTGCCGCCAGCTGAATTCTGGTAATGCAGTCACTGAAATCCCTACAAACCAGTTAAACAGAAGCAGAGCGAAGCCTCCCTTCCACTGACTGACTCCTCGACGCTGAAACAGATTCCTTATGGGAAACGAGCATTAATTAGTTATTAGCAAGAATTTCAGTTACGCCTCCTCATAGACAATGCAAAGCGAAACTTTAAAAATCCTGCATGTTTAGAAAAGCTAGCTACAAACGTATTGGCATACTACTTATACACTAAATTATTTCCATGCCAAACCAGCGACAGTACAAAAACTTGCTTTCAAACCCTAACTTGCTTTCAAACCCTGTATTAAACTCAGGCTGATGTTGCACAAGTTAAATGTTTTTGTAGTTTGAAAGCAGAGGTTAAAAGACGTATCCTGTTGCTCTTTGTGTAGTTTCCTTAAACTCCCACTCCATCTCCATGTGCATTCCTTATCACTCTCCTCTTCTTGGCAACGCGGCAAACTTGAGTTAGATGCCTACACAGTTTTCAGATTCCTCTGAAAATCTCTGGTTGAAGGTTAATGTCTTGATAAAACATCCTTGCGATTTACATCTGGAATAACCAAATACTCTTATTTATATAAAGAAAAATATACCGTAAGTAATTTCCTGACTTAAATTGCACTGGTAAGTTAGCGGGAGGTAACTACGCCAAGTGATTTTTTTTTAAAAAGACGAAATTTTTGTTTGCTGTTTTTCACTGTGATAAATATTGGGCACAGGTGTGTAGACACATCTTACAATTTTGAAATTGAAATGTTAGTTTATTAGGATAGCTTCATAAGCAAGTCAAATCGTNGGGAGGTAACTACGCCAAGTGATTTTTTTTAAAAAAGACGAAATTTTTGTGTGCTGTTTTTCACTGTGATAAATATTGGGCACAGGTGTGTAGACACATCTTACAATTTTGAAATTGAAATGTTAGTTTATTAGGATAGCTTCATAAGCAAGTCAAATCGTTTTCTTAGATGAGTAATAAAACAAACACACACTTCTGGCCAAGGACAAGCGACAACGCATCACCACAACCCCAGTGAAAGGTATCTTGACCCACAGACGATTAGAACAACAAGAAACAGGCTCCAGCACCAACAGACCTTTTCACTGTTGCCTATTTATACACATGTACAAGCAGTGTCGCTGGTCTCTGCACATCACGGGAGCTCCAAGCAATCAAATTGCTTCTATCAGATCGTATCCAACACCCAGAACACACGAGGCTGACATACACTGTGTTTATATGAAACAGGAATATCAGCTGGAGACCTGTGCTTCAGTGACTTGGGATGTAACTGAGACCCGAATGCTTCTACTCTATTTTTAACGCATGATATATTTAGAAATAATCAAGAAGCGCACACAAAACAAACAAATTACGACCTTATGTTTCTAAGGAACCCAGATGATCTATGCTCCCGTCTTCTTTAGCTTTCCACAACAACTCACACCCTCCAAGGGGCATCCCATGGAGCAGCACATACTGCAGCCACGATGTGTGATCACCGTGTTGCTGAAAAGACCCGTTCAGTCCAGTGAGCCTCTGGCAGCTTTCATGCCCACCAACTCCTAATGGCATTTGATTGCGGACTTCCAAAACCGCCAGTTTATCCTTTAACAACAAAATACAAATTGATTCCAAGGACTTCAAGAATACCAGGGAGAGACGGGACAAATCTCCTGCTTCTCAACAATTTGCCATCCTAATGTACACAGGCTATCACAGCTTTTCTATTAAAAATTAAAAGTGACACCAACTTCAGTTTTATTCTTAATGCTGCAATCCTGTACAGATCAAAGTTTTTACATTAATCTCCAGTCAGTTCCCATCAGTTACAAGAGGCAGGATTTCACTTCAGTTGATGCTTGTTCCTTACTACTCCTTTTTTTGTTTTATTCCCTTAGCTAAGTGAAATACTGCCCTAATTCTAAAACCAGTAGCTCATTTTACCTTAATTGCAAAGCAACCAAACAGACTAGGAAACACACTAACGTTTACAGATACACAAATAAGTGGAGTTATACAGTTTCTTCCTAAAATAATTCAGCTACACTCTTTTCTTCTTCAGAGAGCAATGACTGGCTATTTATAGGTGGGATCAAACACTACTTGAACACACACAGCTACACACAAAGAACATGAGCTTCCAAATCTGCAACTTCTGCTCGCTTACGCCGTTTTTATCAACGCCAAAATACCTGTGTTTTTGGGGGGTGGGCATTAAAAACCTACTGTTCCAGACATAGCAAGAAGCCCTTCTGTCTCGACAAGCAGAGCTGCAAGTCTCACAGCTAAGCCTCCGTGGACTTCGAAACTGGGCGCTCCTCTGCGCCTCAGGCCCTCCGCACACGCTAGCAAGACCCTTCCAAGCACGCCAAAGAAATCAAGCTTCACGCAAAACACAGGATGGAAGACAGCACTATCACCCCTGCACCTAAAACACAAAGGGAAGCGCTTCCGTGCCGACGTGGAACAGCTGTAGCCAGTTCCCTCTCCTTTGAGCAGGGAGGGACTTAACATCCCTCTCCCACCTGCCCAACACGAAAGTATGCAGAACATCCTCCATTTAAGAAAAAACAGTAATAATCAGGTGGAAAATAGTGTGAATTAAGATGAAGCTCATCCACTACGCATGAAGTAACTAATCTTCATTGAGACAAAGAATCAAGAAAGCCTGTCCCTCCTCAGGCACTCAGGCCTCTCAGTAACTGGTACAAACACCCTCAGGGTTAGGGAAAGCCCGGCTCTGGTCCTTACCAGGGATGAAACTGCATGGAACTCGTCGCTATGGCATAAAAGCACTCTCCACAAAACAGAAAGAGGAGAGAGTAGGGGCTCGCCAGAGCCTCCAAGATTTCCAGGCTGTTACTTCTAAATTCCCACTCCTATAAACAGTCAGCTTCAATGCAGGTTTTATTTTGCATGTTTCATCACTCCCCCTTCGCTGACTTAATTCACACGTTTGGCTTCAACAGACAGAACTTCACCTATCAATTTGATTTCCTCAAACCATAACGGATGTTTTTTTAAAGTAGCAAAGAGCAACCAACACAACTAAACACAGTGAGCTGTCAATAGAGCAGTAAATTCTGAGAAAGAATCGTCACATGGTAAGATTTTACACACCAGAAAAGTAACTTCTCTGTTACACTTACTCTGAAACAAAAATATCTGCTTCAGACCTGGGATCTGCAAAGCTTGTACTGACTAAGAGAATAAATAAATACAATGCCGTCAGTAGATGTGATAACATCAGTAGTAGCCCAGATGAGAACCACCACAGACATCAGTGCCGAACGTGACTTGAAACAGGCCAGTTACACAATTTAATATCAGAGCTTAACCATTCTCATTTTTCCAAGTTGCTAAAACCCACTCGTCTGACCAGCAGTTTTTTTCCGAATTCCACTTGCACAGAGGTTTCTTTTAAAATATTTGAATTTAATCTACAGGGGAGTGTTTAAAAAAAAAAAAAACAGCATTCAACATTCACAGCCAGATTTTCTTTCAGTCTTTCCACTAGTCTGTTGGTGACGAGGAGGAAAATAAAGTGACTTTTTAAAGCCGATAATTTGCGAAACAAGCAGATAACGTTACTGCAAAACTAGGGAGCCTTCCCCGGCGTTAAGAGCCTCTTGCAAGGGCCTTTTCATACAGCCTTCTCCTACCCACACCAGCTTCATCTGGATGAGATTACGTTTCCCGTAGCCCGTAAAGGAGCAGGATTCAATAAGGGACCATTAAAGGTAACAATGGTGAAAGGTGCGAGAACTACAGCGACTGAAATGCTGCCAGATCGCTCATTTCTGGGCCATGCGGCGCAGTTCTCGGGCAAGTCCCCCTCTCTCCACAGGTTGTCTGTCGCCTCCTCTCCGGTAACGAGTCCCTACCGGTGCCAGTAGCGCTCGCCGGGTGTTCCCAGCCGGGGCCGAGCCCGCGTGTGCCCGTGCCCACGGCCGGCGGGGCAGCGCACGACGCGCAGGTGACTCGCTGGAGCAGAACGGGGACGGGGGGGAGGGTGTTCAGGTGTCTCGTTCGCCGCCGCGCCGGGCGCCGGCACGGCCACAAACCAGTTAAACAGAAGCAGAGCGAAGCCTCCCNGCCCGGTCGCGCTCTCCCGTGGCCGGCACGGCCCCTCCGGCGCCGAGGGGAGCTCCGCACGGGCGAGGAGGCTGCACCGCGGCCCGACCCCA
>VZSC01009107.1:0-49288 GCA_013398225.1 Steatornis caripensis
TTTTTTATGTAGACCAAGCATCTTTTTAGCTTAACAAACACTGATTCAGGATTTTAATGCATGTCTTGTATGGTAATGGGTGATTATGTCATTATTTCCAAACTGCATTTTCGTTAATTCAGATAATCTTTCATAAAGGCCACTCTCTACTGTTAACTGAAATACCGCACAGCCTATAGAGCAGCAAACAATTAGCAGCTTTATTTCAGCAAAGAGGGTTCTTCTACACAGTGATACCAGCCAGGCCATTTCGATTTCTATTCTTTTAAATAGAATTCTTCTCCCTTTTTCTTACCAAACTGAACGGAGCATAGTATTTAGTATGTGTTTCTCAGATACAGTAAAAGAAAGACAACTACCACAACCAACATACTATTGTTCCCTGTCAGTCTACATTTTGTAGCAAGGAGGACCGTACAGGTAAAGAGAGTAATTACTGTTAGGCTTCACTGGTTTGGAGAAGAAATAGTAAGATTGCTTATGAACCTCTTGAGATTTTTGTACAACAATGTGTACCGAGATTTGTTGAATTTCCCAGCTTTTTGAGTATTTATTGTTATATTTCAACTTCTTATCCTGAAGCAGGTGTGCCAAAAGGCATTAACCTGTTGGATTTTTTGACTAGGGTTTTCTGAGGAGAAAGAGATCATAAGGCTAAAACTGCCACATGAATTCAGATTTTTAGGGATTTAAGGAAATCAGCAAGATTCACCAAACTAACTATACATTTGTAACAATTACTGACATTGGAAATAGCCTGACTTCTAAAATATTTACTCTTGTTGAAATGCTGTACCCATGCAAAAAAAAGTTCTCAGATTGTTTATGGTAATGTGCAGCTAGTACCTAACCTGGCTTGGCAGATTCATATGGGATTTATTCAGTACAGTTTCTGGGAAAATTTGTACGGTCTGAGACACTGCTACAATATTAGAATGGCAAATAAAGAGAAGAGGTAATTTCTTGATCTTACAGAAGATTCTGTGGAAATACATTAACACTACTCTGTTAACAGGGATCCTGCTGCTTTTAAAAATGGTTCTTTGAAAGACAGTAGGAGAGAATCATGAAAGCAGGGAAATCAGGTTCCGCCCAGAAGAGGATGCAAGCACGACATGGTGTAGCTAATGCTGCTTAATGCTTTTACATTTTATTGTAAAAGGTGATGCAAACTTCCAAATAACATTTTTTAATATTCACATCAGGCTCAATAAAATAATTTGCTGGTATGTTTACAGGTTTGGAAATCACATGTGAACAAGAAAACAAATGTAGAGCAATATCTTGTGTAAGCTATAGATTAAACTGTAGGAAGTATGAAACAAAGAATAGTGGTTTTTTTACTCATGCAGCTTTCTTTTCATTGTGAGGCTAGCAGTATGATGATTCTTAGGTATGTCTTTCTCCTGCTCAAGTATTTGGCTGAATTTATACTCAGGTCAACTATACACCTCTGTGTGTAATTTAGAAGGGTATTTCTGAATCAAATATGCTCCAGGTTTCAGGAAATGTTCTAGGTGTCAGTGAACAGAACCCTACTGGTTCAATAAATAAATGAAACTAGAAAAAGAAGGAAAATGGGTCACAGATGTGGGTCTCTGCTACTTCTATAGCAGAGCTATATCCTTAAGTACTTTTGCTGTTGTGAGTGCACCAAAGCCCTGAGTAGCACTCTTTCAAGGCTTTTCAGCAGAGCGGCCATCAGTTTTGCCCATCTTCCAAACAGATTTTTGTCACACTGAAAGGAAAAAGAAAGTGTTGATAGTGGGACACCATCAAATCAAAAGCTGGTTGACTATGGGAGCGTGGTAGAATGTGGAAGGGAAGACCATAGGGCACTCTGCTTCCTGGCTAGGTGGAAAGAGCAAGCAACCTTGGGTAGAGGAGGAATGGATGTTGGGTTCGAAGAACTGAAGATGGTGAGGGAGTGAGGGACAAAGAGAGTGTTGCAGAGTGTGATGGGTATTACAGAGAGGAGATCTAGGAATGCACACACATGTCAGGCAAGGGGCCTTGCATTGGCTGTTGTGGAGTGTGAATAAGAAACTCTGGACCTCACTAGGAGCTGGGCAGTATGGAATCCCTGGAGGTGGATAGACTAGCGTCTCTGATTGGAATGACTAAACACGTGGCTTTCAGACAACCTATAGAGGACGGATCCAAGCAAAGATCTTCTGGTATATGCGGCACACACTTCTGCCTCATTTAACTGTATGCTTACACGTACGCACAAAGTTTTGGTTTAGAAAAATAATGTAACTAATTGATTTGGTTGTATTACCTGCAATGTGATTTGGTCCTGTTGTCTCGCAACAGCAAGCTCGTACAAAAGCTGCATGGAAATGGAAAAAAAACTGAAGCATGACCAGTGTTCTCCAAGATGGAGAGATTATATTTACTTTTTTTTATTTTCACAAAGAAATTTTCAACACGTGTTCTCCTTCATAAAAATTGCTGAGCTGATGTTAGTCAAAGGAATGCCATATGGATCTAGAACAATCTTTAAAATATTTTGTTCCCGTGAAACATTTTCAGTCAGAGTGCAAATAAAATTCTTCTTCTAGTCCACATGCCTCATGCTGTTTAAAGGTTAAAATGTCCTGGATTTTTTGTACCTCCTAGATGAAATTTCAGAAGAGAGGCAGGACTTTTTAGCAATAGTAAAGTCAATATTACATACATAATCATTTTATTCTTTATTCTCACTTACAAAAATGAAGGTTATTCCAGAATGAGAAAACTGGATTCTTGTTTTATTAATTTTTCAAACTGTTGTTGTAGTGGGTGTTAGATGGGTATTCTGCATTCATTGGCTTCCTAGATTGTGCATAATGTCATTTAATTGGAGTGATATTAAAATGCTGGGTTGGGTTCAGTAGTCAGAAACCAAGTGTATGGCAAAACCCTCATTTCACTGACATGAATGCAGCAAAATGTTGACTTTCCTACACTTGCCAGAGGACACTGCAAAAGAACTTCATGATCTTACCTATGTAACCAACTTTAAAGAACTGACTAATGCATTATAGTCTTTGAGATTATTTGTTATGATGTCTTCTAACAGTATAATTACAAATGTGCTTTAGAAAGTGCTGTTCTCAATTACCGAGGCCAGGCTCTGAAAATTGAGCTGGAAAACTACCAAATATCTTGCTGTGCATTTGGCACCCGGAATAAGGCACCTTGAACCAATAGCACATTTTAAAATTTAGATACTGGGTAAGTGATTGGCTGAACACTGAAGATGGCAGATCTGGAAATCTCCAGATGTGCACATCAGGTTCTGCATAGGTTGATTTCCATCGCTTTGCTTGTTTGCTTGCAAATACGTGCCAAAATCTTGGGAGAGGTACCTGCAGATCACTATAACAGACCCTGAGCCCTTTAATTTTTAAGGGAATTAGCAACAAGAAACGTAGCTTGGTAATAATAATAAAAAAATTACATGGGTTTTTTAGCCATAAAATATGTAGAAAGCTGAAAGCTTTCTTACTAAGAGCTGATATATGAGTGTTCTAATTCCAAATAAATTGACTGAATTTACAGATTTATGCTATTTGGATGAATGAAGCATTGTACATTTGTAATTAATGAGCAAGCATCTTTAGTGAGCATACATAAATACTTATATGAAGGTTGGAGTTCCTAAGTTTTATCTTTTAATTTCAACATGATAGCAGCAACTGAAGAAAGCAACCAATTTATTGCCATGTTTTCTTTCCAGATAGTTCAAGATTATCGGTGCTCCAAACTACAAAGTGATACTGATACATTAATCCCCTATGAACAGGAAGGAGATCTATAATGGAATTTAAGAACCATGTATTTTAGTCTCATTTTGAATTTATTGATCCTATTGTTCTTATCACAAACAATGACAAGTGCTGAAAGCAGGAAGAATTTGTGTAATTAGAGATAAATTAATGAGGATACTTTTTCTTTCTGTGAAATACCAGGAATGCTAGAGAAAGCGCTTTGCTTTGTTACAGCTCTGGTATGGTTTTCAGCAGAAATATAGGGCAAAGTTATTGATTGGAGTTCGTTTTAGAACATTAAATACTGCATGTGCTATTTCAGCTTTCAGCACTGATTTAGAAATAGAAACACAACAGAGAGGCTGGTACAGAAAAGCTATGCCTCATTTCTCTGTTGTGTCATCTGGTGCAGATCAGGAGTTGTTTCTATAATGTTCGTGAAGTTCCACCAGTTTAAAAGGTAATATAAATGAGATGAGGACTAGCTCCATTGTATGTAATGGAAGAAGAGTGAAGAATTCAAATGATACATTTATGCCAGAGCTGCCTTTGGGCGAATAAGAAGTACATTAATAATGCAGTGTTTATTTTGAAATATTTTATTATAATTTTACTAAAGATATCCAAATAGCAGGGGGAAAAGCCAAAACTACACATGCTGAGCATTTAGGACAAGTTATTTTTGCAGTAAGATTCTTGGCAGACTGTATAATTTCTTTTAGTACTTCACCTGTGACACTATAAATAATACATATTTATTTAAGTAGAGCTATTATACACTACTATTTCTGTCGTACATAATTTATAGACAGTGATCTCCTAACATGTCTAGGTAATGTTCTCTATGAAAAGAAATGTTCAGAATAAAATAATTTTAAAGGAATGAAACAGTTACTTAAACTGAATTGAATTGAGAGCTGCATTTTGAAGGCACAGATTGATAACTGCTTTTCTAAAGAACAGTATTAACTTTGCTTTTTCAGACAGTGAACTTTAGAGTTACAATAATTTGCTTTTAAAAATTGGTGTGAAGCATCAAGTAACAACAGAAAATATAAGTGCTTAAATAGAAGTAGGATTACTGCTGAAACTTCAGAGATACTATGTGTATTCAGGTAGTAGGTGATGTTAAGGTGTCTAGTCAGAAATAAGTCTGTACAGAATTTATGTACGTTTTTATGCAAGTTGAATGGAACCCTGCCCCATACTACGCTGAGACTGTAAGATCATCTTTGCATCCGTGACTAAACTCAGATAGGGAATTGGGAGTTCTGCGTTCATGTTTCCTTGGGGGAGAATCCTGTTAAGAATATTTTAGCCACTGTGCTGCCTGTAGTAACTGTATCTTGAGACAACAGAAGAGACTTTGTGTTGTAAATCTGTTCTGTCTTTCTAATCTCGTGTGTGGACACGTTCCTCTGTGTCTCATCTTTTCTGAGACAGTTTGGAAAATTAGTTGTTTCAGGAATAAAATTCCACGTTGCCCGTACAAATGTCTTTACACATAGTTGTCTGCTCCATGGTCTTTTTTCTCTATTCCAGCCTGATACTTGCCGTATTTTTTTTAGAAATATAATGGGGGTTGTATTGGGAGAAGCATGTTGGGCACAGGACATCAGAAAGGAGCAGTAACATTTTTAAGTTCCTGTAGTATTTTTTCCCTCTCCCGCAGGTATGTTGGTCTTTTAAACTCTGGTGTATTGTATATTGTTAGCTATGTTTTCTGAAGTCTGGAAGAGGGTATATGGAAAATTTCCTTTTAAAGCAGCAGCTGTGTTTTGCCAGGTTAAGTGTCAGAATAGCATTGCATTCTGTGCGCAATCTTTTTCTCTTTAGCGGGGCTGAACTGTGTGTTCTTCATTAAGGGACCAGTCCAAAGTTCTCTAAAGCAGAGTGAAAGTTTCCCATTGACTTTGTCGGTTTTGGCTCAGGCTCCAATGGCTGTTCTATATCCTTTCGTTAGGAGGATTAAAATGTACTCTTTCATTAGTTAAGTGCAAACTGAATTTCAAATGAGTCAGAATATACTGAAAGTAAAACTGTCAAATCATTGGTATTGATTTAGACACTGTTAAACAGAGGCAGTGCTAACACACAAGGGTTTATTCTTTTTTACCACTTGCTTATAACCCCCGTTGATGATAATGGGGATTACAGGCATGTCCAGAAGGGAATGTGCCCTTTGTAAATTCCCTATAAGCCTTAGATTAAGGAGCCACAGTTCTGTGAGAGTTCAAATACTTTTTTGTGTGCAGGCAAAACTTTCTGAGCTCTCCTATGTCTTGTCTAAGCAGCTGTTTGAAGGCAGACCGTTCAGAAAGAAATGTATCCCAGAGCTGTTGTCTTGCCGTTCCTTATCTGACAGGGAAGATGCTAGGAGATTGCGCCAGGAGACAGGCACACTTTTCTCCAAAGTGTGTGGCAAGAAAAATACAGTTTGTATAGGGCCCTGACTGGCATTACAAATTGCTAACGTTGTAACAAGGAAAGATTTGCGCAAAACTGGTGGAAAAATAAAACATGTAAGTTTAATCTTATCTTTTTCCTACTAGTGCTTTAAAAATCAGAGACTAAAGGGATAATCAGGATAGGATATAAATAAAATATTCTGGTAACTTCTGTAAGTAGTAATATTTTCACTGCAGTTATTAAGGATGGTCACCTTAGTTTTTCTGAAGTAACACACTGCCTTTGCTTGTTGTAGTGTTACACAAACCATTTAATTCCCCAGCTACTGTGCTTGCTATCCAGATCAGAAGGTTATTTGGTTCTTATATTTCCAAGCATTTTCAGTTCACACAGCACTGTGCAAAGCAGGGGGTGAGGAGGACGAAGAGGGAGAAGGGCGAGAAAAGGGAGCTTGGTATTGCTTCTAGGAGTTTACAGCCTAAACCAGACGTACACAATGAGGTGTAAAATAAAATAAGCACAAATAAAATATGCCTGATACATTAGTAGAACCTTTCTAGTAGTAGATAAATGTATTCTAGTAGTAGATAAATGTATTCATCTTGCTGAGTAAGTTCTTTACAAGCAGAAGTGCTGATTAGCCAGTGTTCCTAAGTTTGTTTATATTTCTGCCAAAAAGATATTGTTTTAAATACAAGACAACATGGGCTATGTGCAAGTTAGATGAAAACTGACACCCTGGTAAGTCCTTGTAAGTCTGCAAATCAAGCACATTTTCCTACCTGTCTCAAAAAACGCTTACATGACAAGAGTGCTTGCGCACACACGTACCCTTTCTCTCATTAGTTTTGTAGTTTACAGTTTCCAAATTGTTAGGTCTAATAATAGTAATACATGTCTTGTCTTTCTCTAAATGTAACCCAGATGCTGTTCCTAGAAAAGAAATACTTTCTTGCACTAATGGGGTTGGACTATGACATGTCACTCACGTCATGATTTGATGTGAATTTGTCCATCACAATTTGTATGCAGTGATCTGCTGATAACAGCCATACAGCAGGTCATCTGAAATAAACCAAGTGCAAGCAGATGCCACTTACCAACCTGTTTGTTAGTAATGCCCACAAGAGATTAATGTGGTGCGTGGCAGCACAGAGTTTGTCATCTGCATGTACATTTGCTTTCTTCTGGGTCGTTACTATTCTACAGGGACTTGAGGGAGGGAGCCGTCCTGGGGCCGGTGTGGAATAGGAATCCACTGATCGCCTCAGCTATTTATTACTCCTCTTGCTTCTGAAATTCTGCTTGCCCTAATGGTGCTGTCATTTTCTCTTAATTTCATTCCTCTCTTGTAGGTTTGAGGATCGATTCAGTGTTTGCTTCTGCCTCAGCCCTACTGCTGAGCCTAAACTTACCATCAAGTTCCTCCCCTCTTCTGCTGCTTACATCTGGGAATGCCAGAAATTGTTAGGCACCGCTCTGTCTATGTTTAAAACTCTCTGACTGTAAAAAAATCACAATGAAACAAACAAACCAAACAGCTTTGGGGAGCATATAGGACTGGAAAACTGCTCATTCCTGCCTATTGATAATGATGCCTCTGAAGCAGACCTGTAGCCCTTACCTGGCCAGGAGAAGGAGATATTGTTTTTGTTCTTGTTCAGCTAATCTTAGGATGAGGGAAGTGTCGAATTAAGACCCCTTAATGCCTGGGTCAGTGCTGTAACGAATAAGTTATATCAAATGGCACCCTAACCTCTTTTTTGTACATTTAAAAATACCTTGTGTCAGGGCTCTGTGGGCACTAACCAGCCTTACTGTCCTTGCCCAGCCTCCCCCATCCTGCCCCCAGGACCAGGACACCATTTCAGCCCAGGTGGGGCCCTTGTCCCTGCCCCAACAGTGCCGCAGGCCTGTGTACCCCTCATTCTGTCCCCAGGCACTTGATTTCCCACGTCAGTCTTCAACACGGCTTATTGCCTTGTCCTGGCCAACACTCGCCAGCCCTGCTGCCACCACCTGAGTGCCCTGGCCACCTGCCTCCAGCCGTGGGACAGTGCTGGCAGGTGAGGTGATGACCTGGCTGCTTTGCAGCCACTCATCTTGGGAGTGCAGCCCTGCTCCTGCTGCCCCCTGCCACTTTCCATCCTACTTCATTCTCTGTCAGATCTCCTACTGGTGCTTTGGATTTGACGTATGGGACAAACATGCTGATTAGACTCCAGATCAGGCATTGAAGCCTGTCTTGATTTCCAACACACAACAGATGGGTTAGCAGCTTTCTCCGTACCTCCTCCTTCTGTTGCTCAAAAAGGTGATTGCTGAAGTTTCTAATACTACCTCAGTTCTGAGTTTTTTGAAATCGTCTTGGAAGGTAGACAATAAAAGCCGTGTATCTGCATCCTCTGCTGAGTCTAGGTATTTGTTCCAGATCCTATGTGAAGAAATCTGTCTTGAAGAAAGCAAAAACAGTTAGATGATCTAGTCCAAAGCAGCCTGTTCTGCAATGGTGTAACCTTGCAGACTCAGCTCTCCCTGTACCCCTCTCCAGTCTGTCACTCTCTACAAGTAAAGACACTAACAAGATCTTTTCTTTGGAACTTTCAGACTACTGAAATAAATAACTCATACATGTATTTATTAAAACCAAAAAATGTTCCAATTATTATCCCTCATAGACATGGTTGCCATTAAAAAGTATCCCACCAGATCAGATACAAACAATTTGGAATATGACAAATAATGACAGGTTTGGAAAATCATGTACTTTGTCAGAAAGTGTACCAAACAAAACTGTTCACTTTCCAATAGGACTTCAAAATTGAGAAATACCTAATGGAACGGGTCAGAGACAGGCCATAAGTGTAGCTTGTTTGCAGGTGACAGATAGCTCTTGTACTTCATCAGTTGGCATTCATTTGCAAAACCAAAAAAGCCCTGCTTCTGTAGCAGAGCTGTAAGTTTGTTTGTCTGCTTGAAAATACATTTAACTGTGTTATGATTTTACTAAAAGGTCTTGTGGTAAAACAAAGGAACTACTCCTTTGCTACACTTGCTTTGGTCCAGTGCTGATCTCCAACATACAGAGAGTAACTCAGTTGGCGTAGCTGAAGAGAATGCATCGTGATTATAATCTGAACCCTACCTTGTCGCTATACAAACCTAGGAGTTTGAATGGTGTTATAAAAAAATTAGTTAAAGATTTCTTAATATATGAATTATGTTTCATATTTTGAAGAGGACCTGTTAGACATTTTCTGTCTGCAGCTTGTACACATGCAAATATTAATGTAGTGCAAGAGGGGATTTTACCCTCCATTTCCTTTACTCTCCTGGCTGATTTGCAGATTTGGAGAAAGATCCATTCATTTTTTTCTGGAAATCATAATATATTTTCATACACTGAAGTTGAAACATTTTTTAATCCCTATTAAAGGGATTAATCTTTTGTAATTAAATGCATCCACTATTAAAGAAAAACAGTAAATGAAACAAATGTTGGTGTTCACCAAATGTGTGGAAGTTGCCCAATCCAATATCGGTGTAGAAATGAGATGAAATGTATCTATGAGGATGTAACTTTTAGCATTTTGAGATCATACCACCTACATTAATTTAAAACCACTATTTTTTTACAAATTCAGTTGTTTTCTGCAGAATATTTTCCATTCTCTTTTTTTTAATAGGTTGAGCGTGTCATACAAAGCACAATCCAAATCCTGTAAACATTTCCCCATCTGTTAGTGGGCCTTTCTTAGACGAGGTTTAACTTCTAAAGTTTCGAGGGAATTGCTACCATTTGTCGAACTTGTCATGACATTTTGGTGATTGAGAGTTTTTGTTTTGGAGACAAATGAAAATCAACCAAGTAGAATCACTTTGCATATTCTTCTGAGTCACTCTGCCCTTTGCTGTGTGAGGGCAAACTAGTTTTGCTGTTCTGTGCAGCCTCAGTACAATAAAGACTACTGTTGCAAACGGGCTTTTGAACTTGGTTGATGCCAAGTCGTGAAATGACTCAAATACCAATAAGTATTATGCAGAATTGTTGGCAGCCCAACTCCAAATGACCAGCATTGTTCTGCTAAAAATCTTCCCATGAAATCTGTGAACTTGCCAGTGCCACACTGGATTTGTTTTTACTGAAGTAAGAGAGTATACAAAGAATGTTTTTTACCCTCTCTTTCCAGTTTAGGTATAATTGAAGCAGAGATGTTTGGACTTCTTATAATGTGGAAGATTCATTAGATTTTATACACACTACATCATCTAATACATCATGCAATTTGTTTGGCAATACCTCCCACATGACATCTTGCTTGACCTAAAAGAAAAAAGAAGTACGCTGCCAACATAATTATCCCTTATTTCCTGATGCAATAATTTTAAACAGAGAGATGACATATTCTATAAGATTTCTGTAGGGAAAATAATGATATCACCCACTTGAAATGAGATCCTCATTTGTGTTTTTTATTAATTAACATCTCTATGTTGGTAGGAAAATTACTCTAATAGAGCAAGTGGAACTAGTATTGAGTAATAGCCTTGCAACAAAGATGTAAATTATATTTCTGGGACTTTTGAGTTTTTAAATTGGGTTACGCTTGCCATTTTTTTCTTTACGGCATTGGTTTTCCTGAACATAGTAAAGATTACATTCATGGGTCTTAGAAATACGCTACTATGTTCCAGATCAGATACTCGCAAAAATGAGGTTTGTTTCCCTCCATGCTCCTTGATTAATGACTAAAAACCAAATATGATTTCAGTAGTGATGAAAAAATGTGTAATGCTCACAGAATTATTATCTGCACAGAATTCAGTATTTTCTAAGAGAAATTGTGTCTTTATGGAGTCAAATAAGAAAAGACAATAGAAAACCTTGTAAGATTATCAAAAACTATAAGATATTAGTTGGAAAATAAGCTGCTCAGACTTTGGCTTCTGTATCAGCAAAAAAATGAAAATGAAAATGTCTTCATAAATCAAACATATGTGTATTAAAAAAAAAAAGTAGGAGGGGAAAAGGAAGATAGTAGTTTAATATAAAAGTAAAATTCATAAGGGTTTTTGATTTATTTGTATAGCTTGAATTTATGCTAGATATTAAAGGCTAAAAATTATAAATTTTAGGACAACTTTAAGCATCTAATATTTGTTGAAAGTGCCTACAGTTTGTAGAAAGCCAGTGAGAAAATGAAGTGACATGTAAGTTCCTCAGTTAATCAGGCACACTAAAGCCTTTGATTCCAAAATCAGTTCCAGGGAGACTAGTCCTAATGTGAGATAAGTACAAGTTATGTTCCTGATAGAATAAAGATAGAAGAATTTCCTAAATCACTTTACCATTACAATAAAATTAAATGTTTCCACATGCTAATAACTCATTTTATATGAGTAAAAGTTGATGTTTGTTGAACGCTAGCACTTTTTTTAAATAAACACCCAATCAAAACAATTTATCAAAAAATGAAGGTCGAGACCTTTTACTCCTTCACTACCAAGACTTTGATATTTGTAGTCCCTTATTTTGTTTTCCTAAAATTCCCATAGAGTTCTTTTGAATAAAAAACTGTAAAAGATTTCTTCAAGACAACTATTTGTCCCTGTTTTCTGATCACCTAATTTCAAAGAAACTGAATTAGGTTAAGGAGCAAGACATTTACCGACAGTGTCACCAGTAGCCTGCCTGTTATACAAACATGAGGTGATCAGATAAATTCATCCTGTGGAAAGGACCAAGCAGCAAGACACAGACTTAACAGGCAAATGACAGAGATCTCACAAGCTGGGTCACGAAGTGTCTAACTCTTCTGTGCAGCCTTGTCTTAAGAGTGCAAATAATACAAGTAAAATTTCAGGACTTTTTTCCAAGTGAGTGATAGAAATCCAAAACTTTCTTTTCTCTTTTCATGTTACTGAAATCCTCCAAAGTGAAGTTATTTTCTCCTGAGAGAAAACAAATGGTATGCTGTATCCAGTGGAAAAGAAAAAAATAAAAAGAAAAAAAAAAAGGCTTGTTCAGAACCAGTGTTTAGGGGTTTGCTTATAGGTGTCATTGTGTCTCACATCCCTGCTGTGAAAATCAGCTTGCATTTGAATGTGCATCTTGACCCATAAATGTCACCCTGGTCCACTGAGCATCTTGACTTCAACATTTCCTGTTGTAAAATGGACAATGGGATAACACTTCTTTTTCTGAAGGAGGGGCCTGTGACAATGTGTGCATGTGTGCAGTCAGGAGAAACTTGCAGCACTCGGGATTTAAAAGCATGTCATCAGCCACTGAGTGGAAGATCACAGGAGAACGAAGTTGCTGAACAGTTTTTGAAAAACACAAGGATTATCATTTCTGTTTCCAAGCCACTTCTCCTTTTCACAGCCTTGAATCTTTCTTGGCCTCTCTCCATCAATGGCTCAATGATGTGCCCCATAGTAGAGTATGTCCAGCTGTGTGGTAGAGCACGCTGCCTTTGAACAGTGAAATAAGAACGCTGATGTTCCTGTGAACACGTTGTTTATGTTGCTAGCCATTTCTTAATTACATGCATTTTCTAGTATAAAACATCTTAATGTTATGCTCAGAAACTGAAATTTGCACTCAGAATGCACTGAAAACTTCATGTAGAATAAAAGGAGTTCCAGCTTTAACATCTTTTGATTATTGTATAACAGCTGCAGTTTTTTTTAAGAAAGAAGACATTTTTCCTTTTAATTTCTTGTCTTTTCTGTTCCAGACAATATTTACAAGTCATGTTGTTTAGGATATTGTTTTATCAACAGAAATACGCACGCTTCAATCAGATTGCCAACCTCAGTCCTTCAGTTTAAAGCCAAAGTGCATAGTTATGTTATTGTAGGAGACAGAACTTCTTGCTACTACTTGCTACTACTTGGAATTTAGGATTTCAGAATTTTAAAAATTTTATATGTTTATAATAGTATTTGTACACATTCCTGAAGACATGGGCAGAATACACCAGTTCTAAAAACGTTCACAAGTGTGCATTTAGAAATGACGTTTAGTTCTGGTTTGAATTAATTTATGCAAAGAATGCTATTGGCTTTTCAAGACAATTTAGCAGTACTTAACAGTCATTTAAATATTTCTATTGCTCAAATACCAATTTTCACTCCTTTGCATCAAAGGAATATAGATTGTATGTTTTATCATCAAAAATTATCAAGATCAAAATACGGGGTTTCTTCCTTCTAAACATAGGACAAACAGTTCAATTTAAAAAATACCAAAAGGTGTCTCCATTTTTTGCCTATGACTGCGTATGTATAGATACCAACCTGAATGTTAGCATATCTCTTCTTGCACTAAAAAATTAGTTTAAATTATTTTAAGTGATCTTTTCGCAATGATCAGTGTCATTAACTAAAGAGGATTTAAATATGAGCACAGGGAAAACCTTTATTGTTAAAATATGCATCATAAGTACAATATCTGGTGTTTTCACAAATATCTGTATTGGGATAGCAAGACTAGAACCTTGGTGTGATGTACAAGAACGTGATAGAAGCCCTGATATATATGTCATCTCTTATCAGAATCTGAAATTTTATAATTAACACTAGTACCTTATGCATGGACGTTTTCACAGATATTCTCAAAAGTGGTATTGAGGTGTTTGATAGATCTCATTAGAGCAGTTTGATGTCTCCATTCTTCATATTCAGTAGGTAAAAAGCTCAGGTTAGGATACAGTTGGTTAGATGGAGATAGAACAGGATATTAAGGAAAAATGTTATTGTTTATGGCTGATTAGAAAAAATCACATTTAGTAAGGGAAGCAAAAAGATGTAATTAAACTGTATGCAAGGTTTTAAACTATTAATTGTATTTCTAAGAATATGTTATAACATGTATATTTGTCTATCTACGTAGTCATTTAAAGAATATTGCCCATTCAGATTCAGATAAACTAATCAGAAAAAGGAAGACAAAATATCTGTGAGAGAAAGGAAATAATTTACCAATAAATCATAGAACAGTGCTAGCATGAATCACCAAAAAGGTACTAGATCTTGTGATTCATGTGCTGTATGAAAACCAGCCTTTTGTGGATGGACAGCTATAGGAATAAGAGAGAAAATATTCAGCATGGCGTAGTGTCTTTTTACCATTAGTTGTTTTGCATCTGATTACTTAAAATAACTTGCTTAAGGAGACAACAGAGGACTGTAGACCTTCTTATTTTTAAGTGTAACAATCTTGTACTGTTCAAATCCTTTCAAAAGAAATTATATCACCTGCTCATTCTCTTTAAATCTGCTTATTACGTAAAAGCTATATACTCCTAATAGCATGTTTCCTTCCTTTGCTTGCAGTTTTGCCTGTAGATTAGTTACATCCTAAATGTAGTCATTGCAATACAGAATCTGAAAACCAGATGACTAATTATATAAGAAAATATTTGTATTTATCACCATTATTTCCACAAATAAAACTAAAGGTCCTTTTTAATACTGAACATAAATGCAAGTCTCTAGAACTTGTACAGCTTGTAGTAAGCTAGAGTGTGCCTACAGCAGTGTCTTAAAAAAAACCCTAGTATTTATGAGGCAGGTAATTTATGTAGAAACAATGGATTCTAAACTATTGAGTCTTAACAAAGATGTGTTTCATAACTGCTACTGTTACTACCTTTCTGAAATATTAGTTGCACTTCTGTTTTTCCAAGTTGATATAATAGGATGACTGTGTTCTGTTAGATATAATATTACAGGAGATTATTTATAACCAAAATGTTGTCTATGAAAATAAAAGCCTTCTGATCCATTTTGGCTATGGGATAGTAAATAGGAATAGTGTACTTTTAAAAACACAACTACATGCACATTTTATGTGCAATTTAGGATACTTAGTACTCCAAGCTCAATTCATTCTCTTCAATTCTTACTTCAAAACGACTTCATTGTTTTAAGTGGCTAAATTAAAGCTTTTTAGTGTTTCCTGCAATCTCCCAAAGCAGAAATAAAATCAGTTTTAATTTATTTTATTTGCTAACACTGTGGATATAATTATTGCTGCAGAGTCTTTTTAATTGTTTTCAACTAGGTGCTTGTCTTTAAGTTGTGATAGACTTCTAATTCTACATTGTTGGTATTCCCTTGTCAATTTTGACAAAGCATCATAAATCCAGGTATTTAGGCTTATTGAATTTTGAAATTAGGTGATTACTTGGAACATAGATGAAAGAACTGATGCAAAGCAAAATGAATTTTATGATTTATTGTCATTTACAAGTTCCTTTGGAACCATTATGTGCAAATTGTAAAATGTATTAAGAGGTTAGATATCACAGTTATAATCAACAATGTAAAATTTTCTCAAATAAAAGTATTCGAGCAGTCCTCCAAAAAGAGTAATTGTTGAGTAAATGTTTATTATATGCAGTTAGTTTTTATTATAGATCATGCTTTTCCATTCCAACATTTCAGTATGCAAAAAGATACCTTAATAGACTTTCAGTAGCAGTCAGTAATGTTAAACTTCCAAAGCTGTTACCATTATAATTTGCTTTCAAATATTCATGCTTTAGAAGAGGCATATTTGGGATGAAATAGCCCATTTATCACTTCTTACTTAAAGTTTATAATGGTTATTAACTAAAGGTAACAGCAAACTGCGATAATGTGTGCCCTTGATATCAGGTCATTGATATTTCTAGTAGTCTGGTTTTTTTTTTTTTTGCTAGATTTGAAAGGAAAGGGGGTTAAATAATTTTACCTGCATAGTTCAAAGTGCTAATACACGTGCAAGTTCCTAAGTGTTTTTATTTCAAATTACATAAAGACTTGAGTTTAATTACTGGAAAAGGGAGAGGTAACCTAGATGTACATTTAGAAATTAAAGGTTAAAAGTTAGAGAGCTTGAATTCCACAGCTTTGTAGCTGCTTATTTTTTATTTTAATTTTAGGCACAATCTGAACATGAAGGACTTCTTGAGAAAAGAGCCTCAAGAGATGTTTCTCTGTTTGAATTACAATTCAAAGACTAAAACTTTCCCTGAAACTTGAAGGAATTGCTACAGGCCTCTAGACGGGTGAATTATGAGAACCCCATGTAGTGGTTCTCCTGTGCTGGTGCAGGAAAACATAAAATCAGGGTCTGCCTGTTCTTCTGATTACCTGGGTTCCTGCCTGCCCTAAGGTGGCAAGTTACATGCTTTCTTGCTTCTCTGAACCCTTGGCCAACATCAAAGTTTGGGTAAATCATTCTGAATTTGTAGCCTCCCTTTTTTCCTACAAGTCAAATAACTCTAGATGAAATTTTATAGAGTAAATCTACTTTTAATCTAGTAAAATAGTAAAAAACTCAGAATTTTAATGCGCAACATTTGCTAATGAATTTCTCCACACATTTTACACGCATTTATAAAAAGTCTTCCATTTTATATTTTAATTGTTTTGTTGAATAGAAGTCCCATATAACCATTTGACTTTTCACAGGTTAATCAAAAAAGATTTGTTCTCATTTACAGTAAATTTAGTGCTTATAAAAGATAAAAAAGTTTCTGTACAGAAGTAAAAGTAAAATTTTGCTATTTAATATCCTAGTTTTGATGTGTCATGGAAGAAACCTGATTTTGCTCTCTTGCCATATGTGATGTTTCTAATTCTGCATTTGCTTTCTTGCTTTCTTTAGCTCTGTGTAATATTGTCTTGCTGTATCTGCCATGCAACAGTAAATACTGCATGGATACAGACCAAACTCTGGAGGTAGCATGTTCAAAGTCTTACATTGTTTTCTGGTGTGGAAGATAATTACATTGTGATCTTCCTACCTACAAACCACAATACCTACTTTTAGTTCTTTGCTCTGCTACTGAAAGCAGAGAGAAGCTGGTCCTTACAATGCAGGATTGTGATATAAATACAGCATTTTTTCTTCTGAATGGCTCAATGTCTTATCCTTGAGATTAATGGAAACAAATTCTTCAACTATGTCTGGGATGCGACCAGTACTACAGCCTCAGATATGTGACTTTCATGTACACTGTTTAATTAATGCCACTGTAAATATTATTGGCTTGGAACCTGTGCCATCCCTACTCCTGTCCTGGTAATTTGTGGAGACATTACAGACAACAGCAGGGTTGTTCCTCTTTGCAAAGTAGAGAGGAATCACAAGGGGATAGTACAAATAAGGTATGTGGTTTTCTGTGTTGCAGGGAGTTTTATTGGATGTTCTTTTTTGGCTCGATTTTGTCCTGCATTTTATGCACAATGTGATGAACTTCACTGAACCTGCAGTATATTGCATATATTTATATGGGTTCTGGTAGAACAAACCTATAAGTTTATATGCACCTTTAGAGCAAACAGTGTTCTGTTGGAAATGGCCATTCACATACTTTGCATTCTTCCATTTGTGATGGTACATCTTCACAGTTTTATATCTAACAAAAATTCATGGCAGGAGAGTTATTTTGTCATTTTAAGAAAGTTGATGAAATATCTGCCTGATGAAATGATCAAATGTATTTCCCACAACAAACAGATGCATTAACAGGTGTGAAAGCAATTATGAATAATCTTGAAACTGGAGGGGGGGGTTAATTTTCTTTTTCTTCATGTCTATGTTGATGTTTTTTCAGTCAACTGTAACTTCCTGGTCTGATTTCAAGCTTCCATTCTCAGTTTCATTTGGTCATGTTTACCTACACTAATGAGTAGCTAATGTGAGTCAATACTGTAACAGAGAATATGTTTAGCTCTATTAGTGGTTTTATTTTACAGCTATGTATCTTGAGGCTTGCCTCACATTTACACTGCTTAGCTACAAGTGATCATGCTAGTTCAGTGACAGTAAAGTTACTTTGAAAACTTCAGGACTTGTAATAACACTGCACACATTTGCAGCAAAGTGCAGGATGTTGAGCCACTCTGCTGGTTGAGGATGAAAATGAGATGTAAACATTACAGCTGCTGATCAATGATCCAGTGGTGAGTTGGTTACGCAGTTCTTTTAAAGCTGGACTCTGGCTTATCCAAATTTAGACTCTTAATTACCTATGTGTGAGGAAAACACGCTCTAATAAGAGTTCCGAGGTTGTATTTTAAACACCTTGACAGAAAACATGGCATTTTTTTGTTTTTTATTCAACCTTTGTTTCAGAGGTGAAAACTGTATCATTATATTTAATTGGCTACCTGCAGTTCATTAGTGACAGCATCATTAAGTAATACTGGAACATTTGTAGTGGCTAATCTTTCAAGCATTTAGCATTCACGATGACCTCGTTAAAAGTAACAAAGGTCAGCTTTCAGTTCAAGAGAGTCACCCCTTCACCAAGGAGACTAGCATAGCAAAGTAATCTCTGTGTGTCACTTTTCATTAATCATGCTACTTTCCTCTTCATGAAATTTCAACAGATAATTGTTACTAAATGCGATTTGCAACACCCTGTGCTGTGGTTGAAGGACCTGAAATAGGCAAACAGATAAAAACATTGTTTAGCTTGCAGGCAGCAAGTGTTTGCTATTCAAAGGTACATCATGCATAAACATTGATTTAGCCATGAGCTGACACTTATAAAGCTTCTGCTGTTTCCAGAAAGCCCTGTGGTCAGGCTAAGTAATAGCCAAGGGCAAGTACTTTTACCTGCATAGCAAGGTTGGATTCTATATAAATTATCTGATCCTGAAATAAGTCAGTTTTCGTAATGTTAAGCTGCTTCAGCATTGCCATAGGTCACAACAAAGTACACGAAACACTTGCATGTGTGGTAGGAAATGTGTTCCCATGTAAGTGCGCCTATGATGATATTGAATAAATATTTCATTAAGAGCACAGTTAACGAGGAATTTACTTGGTTTTCTTTGTCTTAGAACTTACTTGCATGAATCTTCTCTATGCTATGAATTTTCTAGGGTGAATTTATCTTCATTTCCATCTGTACCTTGTAAACTTCAGTGAAAGATTAACAGTTTTAGAAACACATCAGTGGAATTCCATAGAAAAAGATGTCTACACATTTGTTACATGGCCCAAAGATGCAATTTTATTCAACACCTGGCCAAATTATGTTCTGTCAAAAAAAATCAGGGGGTAGAATTTTTAGAATTTGGTTTGGTTTTCCTCGGCAAAAGGCAGAATTATATTGCTACTAACGAAATGAAATTGCATTCCTGTATTTGTGCAATAACTTAATCTTACTGATCTGCCTGTTTAGAGAATTAAAGACAGCAGCAAAGTAAACGACAGTTTTAGTGTGATTGTTTTAGCTCCATCACCTACATCGTGGAACAGCTGGTAGTGAAAGTTTTTTTATGCATGGCTTCTTCAAACAGGTTTAACTTGCAACTTACAGAAAATAAATTAATGCAAAGTCAAATGAAATTTAGGACTCAAGCCTACTCATAAAGCACATCTCAAATGTGTAGCAAATAAGTATTTACAGAAATACTATTTCTTCAAAATATTATTTTCAAAGGTGACTGGGAGTCCCTGCATTTCTTTTGAAATAAGATAGAAAAGAGCTGTTATTATTCTCAGGCTTCTTATGTTTAGATGTAAGTTTGCAGTAGAGTTTAGTTAATTCTTGATTATTCAGGGTAGTTTTACGGCATAATTCAGATAAAGCAAAAGTATTGACTATGCAAAAACATGTGAACTAAACTTGAAGAACATGGGAAGGGAAAAAAATACTTAACATCTGTGAAGAACTTATATGATAAATTATTACAAAAAGTCTTCATTTAAATCATAAATAGGGTCAGTGTGTACAGTGTGGTCATTTGCATTGCAAATGGTGAATAATGGTACCAGATCCTACATGCTGCAGGTACATACCACTTTTGACTTGCGTCTAATTTAATCTGAGCAATCCGAATCGGCAATAGAATTAAACAAATCTAAAGTCATAGAGCTGTAACACAAAAAAATGCTGCTTTACGTTAATAATTCAAACATAAAATAGCTTTTTAGAACTGCACAGAACACAGTTTACTCAATATGGCATTTCCAAGCATGATGACAGTATTTTCATTTGAGATGATTTTGTTGATGTTCCATAAGTTCCTTATTTTCTGAAAACTCTAATCCTTTTTCTAACATTGGACCATGACAAAATTTACATCTTTCCAGATTTCTGGAGCTAAATGTGTCTGTTTTGCATTTAGTAACCCTCGCCTACACGCTAATTTTAAATGTTGAACACAATACCTGCTAGCTTCGTTTGATGCAGTCTACTTTTTTTATTAGAAAAGAAATTGGACAATTAATCTCTATCGTTGCCTATGAATTTCTATCACGTTCCCACTCAGTCATCTCTTTTCCAGCCTGAGAAGTCCTGGCTTACTTAGTCATTTCTTGTATGGAAGCATTCATTCTTGAATGGTGTCCAAATGTGGTACTGTTGCAGTATTTAATTCCAACTTAAGTACCATCTGCTAGTAGAATGTTCTCTGCCAAAATTTCTCTCCACCACTTAATGAGAAAGGTAGTACTATCTGAAAACCAAGAATGGGTTCTCAGATAGTTTGTAGTATGTGTCTCTTGGCTTCTCCAGCAACTGGTAAATTCAGTATTATTTGAAGGGTCTGTTCTTTGCTTTGATTTGGAGGGGTGAGGAGTAAAACGTTTATCTTTTGCAGTATAGATAATTTTCTATATTGTTCATGAACTGTTTCGGTTTTCAACCTATAGTCAAGCAGCACAAGTGGCTTTAAATAGAATGCTGTATCTCTAAGAGGAATTATATCAACAGCAATCTTATGTACTATAAAAGAAAAGGGCAAGAAGAGCTGGGAGAGTATGGATTTTTGTTTGCTCTTTATATATTACATTTTGAAGATATCTAGGAATTCTCACCTGCAATTTTTCAGAAGTAGTCAAGGTTAAAAAAATCCAGCTGAATAGACAACTAGGCAATAGCTGGCTGAATAATTCTGTCGTTCATTTATTGCTTTTGACTTTGTGCTGTGTGGAAGAATGAAGGTCAGAGATGGACTAGAAGGTGCTTTATTTCATAAATGACTTACAGAATAGATTTCCTAAGGCTACTTTAAGGCATCTTAATCTAAATTGAAATGTTTATATGAGTAAGGACTGCCCACATCAGCCCAGTCCAGTATGCTATTTGCAGTTTATATATATCTGTATACATGCATACAGTTCTGCAGAGATGAACCTTTTCCCAGATATGCATCCCAAATACAAATTACGGAAGTATAATACCTTTTACTAGTATAATACAGAAGATTGATTCTATGTATGGAGCTTCTTGCCATGGATTGTTTTAGATACTCTAATTTTACAAGGTTCAAAAATCAGCAGGGCAAATTTGAGAATGAAAAGTATCAACAGTTAGGGAAGGTCTGTCCTGGTTTGAGCCCTTCTGGGGAGGGAAAGGCTTAACAGAGAGCATCTGTTGTCTGTTTAATAGCCAGCCCAGCCTTAAACCATGACAAGGTCCCTGAATTGTTACTTGCAGAAGGCTGGAACCATACTATAGGATGGTGTTGCAATGTGCTCACTCTGTAGCTCTTCTTCCACTCTTGGCAGCAGGATGCATGATCAGACTGTCTTGGAAGACTCTTCCATGACACGTAAGAGTAAAACGAATGATTGGAATTCATTTTTGCAGGCGCTTATTTTTGTCCTTCAAAGCTACAGCTGTCGGTATCGAAATTTTATTTCATGCTTCCCCTTCTTGAATGATCAGACAATGCTAGATTTTAGAAAGTAATCTTGCATATTGATGTCCCTGCAATACAATGGAATTTGAGGGTGTGTAATAGGTAAACTTTGAAGGCATGTAATGCTTATAGTGATACAGATGAAGATTTAGGTCGGAATGCAGGAATGGGTGGTATGTGAAAACATTGCTGGGCCTGTGGAATATGAGTGACACTTTAGGGCAAGTTTTGTAGACTGCAGAGATTCTATGTTGTACCCTGACCACAGAAGCAATTTTTGTCGGAGAGAAGTGAGGAAGGATTATTTTTAAAACACAAATAATGCTAAGATTTTGGGAGCGTGGGAAATGGACATGAGAAGAGATTACGCATAAGGAGATCTGGAGGGTGCCAAGTGTCAAATGTGTGCTCAGTCACAAAATGCATGACATAGTTTTAACGAGGTTTGGGATGCATGAGACCAGTTTTAGTTTTCAGGATGGCAATGATACTACGTATCCAAGTGAATATTTAAATAAGATAGGGATAATTGGAAGTTTTATTTGTATCTTCAGGATTTATTAAATAGTTCTTTAATTTTTTTATCATTCATGTTGGGACATCCACGTATTTCAGTAGAAACTACATTTGTGCAGTATTTTGGTTGTCCCTCTGTCCTGATGAAGTAAATCTTTCTCAGAAAACCATAACAACAGAGGAAGAAAATGTTCAGTGGAGACAGCTTGACATTTGCACAAGCTGAAACAAAGTGGATAAACATACTTAGTGATACAGTAGTGTCAGAGATGTCTTTCAGGAACCCCTGTGATACCCAACTGAAATCTTAGGTTTAATCTTACTGATTGTACTGCTGTAACCCTATCTAGGCTAATGGCCCTGAAGAAGAGAGGTAGGCTATAAATACACCGATACAATCTTGTTCATTGTACTTATGCTAATTAGTAAATGTAGAAAAATCATAAAAAGACTAAAAATTAGTTAATGAAGATTTGTAATTAACAGGATCAAATTTAAATTGATTTTTGAACTTAGAAGGCTCCTTGACATTCTTTTAAAAGAGATAACACAAATTTGCACTGAATTGTCAAGCGCCTGGAAAATAAATCCTTGGACTACAACCTTTTTTGGTTAAGTTGAAAGAAAGGAACTGAACAAGTCAATGCAATTTCTATAAAGACTTCTGTGTTTGGACACATTTGGAACAGAAATTCAATTTACTTTCCTCCATATGGGGACTTCTAGAAGTATGGTCCAGAGAAGGAAACAGTGACCACAGTGTTGATAAAAATGGTAGATGAAAAATTATATTCCAAGGTTAATATCTTCTTGTGGTTTTGATTCAGCAATTCAAAGACAGAAGTCTCTTTTTTTAAAATAGTACCTGTTAAAAATAAAACTAGATATGCTCATCTCCTAGATTTTTCTAAAATACTTTCTAAAAAATAAACAAACAACTTTTGCTATCACATTTTAATAGCTACATTTGTTTTAAAGGGGAACAATATGTGAAATACTCTATTTCTATTCTCATTAGATGCTACAATCAAAGATTTTAACAAGTATTCAGAGAAGCATTGAAATTTTAATATAAGAACTAATGGAGAGAATGAATCATTTCCAAAGGGACAGTGAAAAAAGATTGATGATATTTTTAATTTTTTTGTCTACATTTTTGTTGCCCTCTCTGCAAGCCGAAGAACAGCTGGCATCTTCATATTTAGGAAAATTCAGTTAAATACTATAGAAGTTCCTCTATAAAACCATCTCATTTTTTTCATTTATCAGGTGGAATGTTAAGCTTTTGGGAGTATAATAGCCCTCAATTAGAAACCAACATAACACTCGCAGCCCAGAACAGTATTGGCTGTATTGTTGCAGCAGTTCCACAGGGCTAGGGAAATACTGCGACCTTTCATTTATTCTAGTTTGATAACTAGTTAGAATCATGAACTTTTAATAGCAAGTGCTCTGTAAGTTATTGCCAAACCTTAAAACCTTCATACCTTGGCTTATCTCTAAAAATATGAGTTATTTCACTGCAATCATATGGAGATGTGTTTCATGTTTACTTACTTCAAAAAAATCCATGTTTGTATTAGTTGGAGAGATACAGTCATTTCAGAAGAGGCAAATGAAAGATGAAAATTATTTCTGTGACACAAGCACATACGTTACTTTTTGTGATTAAAAACACACACAAAGTGCATCAAGGGAGAAGTTATCCAATTTAATAATGAAAACCAGAAAGACATGAATTTGTGTAAGAGTAATATTTAAAAATGTAGGTATTTTTGAATATGCATGTGGAAATGTGCATTAGTATTATTATATAAAAGAAATAGCCACTGAACCTGTACCTGGGTGCATTATTTATTTAGAATATTTATTGATGTCCTTTGCAAACTGATTTGTAGTTTTGCTTCTATTGTAAATTATAAGGTTATCAATAACTTGTAAGAACAGTAACTCCACACAGTTTACTGGGTAGCTGTTATTTACCCAAGATCTTACTTCAGCTATTGAATTATAAAAGGTATACTACTGTAATAACTACAATAATTACTTTAATTATACTGTAAATAAAATAGAACTTGCACATCCAGTTTTTCTTTCAGATGTCCCTAAGGGCTATAATGATTTAGGGAGCTTTCACTGTACTGTAGTGGCAAAGTGTATTTTATTCATGTAAAGCTTGTTAAAAAAACAACTGCAGGAGTATAAAGCCACACGGTACAAACATTAGAATTATACAATAATTAGCTTTCCATCAGCAAACAATATAACATTATGTAAAACTTACATTTCCCCTAAAACAAAATCTGTTTTCTATAGTGTTTCTTGCAGTTTTCGATTATTAACACATATTCTTGCTAACTTTGGTGGATAAACAGACTTGGCTTGTTTAGCCATTTCTGATACTGTGACTTAGAGCTTTGATTTGATTCTGATCCCTCAACACACATCATGTGGTCAGGGATGTGTTAATTTGAATCTGGAGGTTGCCTGCTGACTTCTAAGTAAATAGGAATTTATGCACGCACCAGCATTCTTATAATTATTTTGTTGGATATCTTGCTGGATCACATACAAGAAGCACAAGAATAATTTAAGAAGTGAGTATATATGCAAATATGTTGCTGTAGAAAACTGGTTTTCTTCTATCTCTGTTAAGTATAGTTTATAAAACGGGTTTCATTATTTCAGTGGTTGTGGTAAGAGCTTTGGCTAGGACACCAAGAGCCTATCAAAATTTTCCTTGTAAAAGTGTCTAAAAGACAGCTCAGAATACTCTGCAACATTCACCCTGTGTGTGGCATGGCTTTAGATTCTCCTCTTCGGTAATGAAGATTATATGTCAATAACAGATCATACCTCTGAAATCTGCAGGAGTTACTACTTCTTGGTTTCTGGTTCCGCCATAGTTTTTCACAGATCTTTCAGTTCACTTGTATTCATACCTCTGCCATAATAAAATCTGTTTCTCAGGAGTTTGTTTTCCCCTGAAGCTATATAGAGTGTTGCCGAAAAAGGATAGTGGAATTTGGATGCTCCCTTGCCCCCAGCATATCATCCCATTCTCCCTGCCAACACCACTTTCTTTTGTGCATCCCAGTCTCTGACGTTCAAAGAAAAATGCTTATCTTTTTTGTGTTATCCTCATCTCTTCTGTGCATTCTGGCTTTCTCTTAATAGAAAGTTACATGTTGTATATATGAGTTACCTAAGCAGAAGAAAAAAATCTTCATAGCGATCTTCAGGAATCTTCACTACACATCCTCTCATGTTCTCATATTGCTTCTACCATGTATTTCCAAAAATTCCAGGTCCATCTGCTTAAGTTCATTACCTTGTGTCTCTGCAGTTGCTAAAACATTACATAAACCTGGAAACAACAGTTTTAGGCAACTATCAGACTGCAACAACACTTAGTCGCTTTAACATTTTTTCTCTTGCAATTGCTTTTTAAACAACTCTGTCATCAAAAGAGCAGAAATCCTACCCTCTCCTATCACAGCTCCTGCACACAGAAAAGCAAAAAACAGGTATGTCCTTCATAGCTTGTTCTATGTTACTGTGGTGTTTCCTCTCCTAAAGGGATTTCCCAGTTTTTCTTTTAGGTAGATTTAATTGACTTTGCATCACGGACTTAGGTCAAAATTGCTTTAGGATATGCTTTTTGCCTAAAAATTGAGAATTCATTAATGAAATTTATTTTTTTTAAACTAGCTCAAGAGTTCTAATGACTTTGGTATATAAATAGTCCACAAAACTGACTACAAGTAGCTTCTGTCATCTTGTCTGTGACAATTAAAGACCTGCCACAGCTAATGACACCACATACTAGCAATGTACAGCTTCTTTTGCTTCCTTTCTTCTTTACCTGATAGAATTTTCTTTTAACTTTAACAGAAACTATGATATTCTTTTTTGAACATGCTACTAGAACATGTATTTTCAGATAATTGAAAACTACTATATGAAGAACAAAGTCTTACTTTATTATAAGCGGATACAGTGCTTTGCAGAAGGTGAGAAAGTCTAAACTTAATGTGAACGTGTTCAACATTTTTTTGTTTATCTCTCTCGTCCCTTTCCACCTTAAAAAGATTTTTTTTTTCCTTAGAGGACACAAAGAAAATAAGATGCTTACTATGTCAAAAGATCCTAGCAATGTCCTCTCTCATTGGTATAATTATAACCCTATACAAGGGAAAGAATTTTAATGCACAGCAGTTTATCACAAGAGACATCAACCAACTTATTCATATTAGGACACGAGTAAATTAGCCCTGTGCATTCCATATGAATAGCCCTGGCACAGGATATAAATATAAAATAGAAATAAATGTGATACGCACTGAAATCTTATCAGGCTCAAACAAGTATTCTAATTGTGCAAGTAAAAAGAACTGCTGTAACAAGGGGCCTTGGTGCCTGCAGGCAAGTCTTTGATTCTGTGCCTTTCTGCCTTGTAACATTCTGCACTGAATATCCTTGTAGTCTTTCTCAGCACAACTTAAAAGACCTCTAATAATTAAAAAAGACAAGAATAGTATCACCTCAGCTACTGTTGTAGGACAGATTCTGTTACTGTGGATATCACTTAAAATAAGCTAAAAAATTAGATGGACAATACTATACTTGTCACTTTTGCAAAACTGAATGTGCTTAAAGAACAGAATTTGTAACGGCTACTAAACTGATGTTTTGATAAATAGATCTGGTCTTTGATAAATTAAATAGATTTATTTACAAATTAGATATTGTCAAAGTCAAATTGACATACGTGATTATCCTTAATCAAGTGGTAGTAAGAGGCCTCCTGATTTCATCTCAGCCAATACAGCCAGAACATCCAATATAAAAACCAGTCTGCAGGGTGAATTTTGAATATGAGCAGCACTGCCCAATGTGCTTTGAACTACTCTCCTTTGCAAGGGCAAGATTACACATATTCATCATGCTTTGATATCCTGGTGGTATGCAGAGCAAGAAGGGAACCCTGACAGAACTCTGATTTCTTCAGTAATTTTTAGCCAGCTTACCAGGTGGTTTGGTTTGAGCCCAGCCAGCAACAAAGAACCACACGGTTGCTCACTCACTCCTCCCCACCACACCGGGATGAGGAGAAAACGTAAGGAAACCTTACATAGTGGGTTGAGACAAGGACCGGGAGGGTTCACTCATCAGTTAAGATCACAGGCAAAAAAACAGACTCAACTTGGGGGGAAAATATTCAATTTAATCAGTTACAAATCAAAGCAGAGCAGGATAAGGAGACAGGAAAAAGCCACATCTTAAAAAACAAATAAATACCCTTCCCCCCCCACCCCTCCCTCCTTCCCGGCCTTGAGTCCCCTCGCTCCCGATGTCTCTCCCTCCTCCCCCCTCAGTGGCACAGGGGGACAGGGAATGGGGGTGCAGTCAGTTCCCCAGAGATTGTCTCTGCCGCTCCTTCCTCCTCAGGCAGGGAGGGATCCTCACACGCTTCCCCTGCTCCAGCGCAGGGTCCTTGCCATGGCAGACAGTCCCTCATGAACCCCTCCGACATGAGTCCTTCCCGCGCGGTGCAGCCCCTCAGGGCCGCATCACCCCAGCACGGGCTGCCCACACAGTCATGGTCTGCTTCGGGAGCAGGCACCTCCCCCGGCATGGGGTCCTCCACAGGCTGCAGGTCCCTGTCTGCTCCTCCGTGGTCCTTCACGGACTGCAGGTCACAGCATCACTGAATCACAGAACGGTAGGTGTTGTAAGGGCCCTCTGGAGATCATCCAGTCCAACCCCCCTGCTAAAGCAGGTGCTCCTAGAGCAGGGTGCACAGGAACATGTCCAGGCGGGTTTTGAATATCTCCAGAGCAGGAGACTCCACAGCCTCCCTGGGCAGCCTGTTCCAGTGCTCCGTCACCCTCGAGGTAAAGAAGTTTTTCCTCACGTTCAGGTGGAACTGCCTGTGCTCCAGTTTCTTCTCCGCCTCTCCGTGGTTCTTCAGCACGGGCTGCTGTGCCGCAATCCTTCCTGGGCTGCAGGGGCACAGCCTGCCCTCTCCTCGTGGGCTGCAGGGGAATCCCCACTCCATCGCCTCCTCCCCCTCCTTGCTCACTGACTCCCAGTATCTGCATGGGTGGTTTCCTCACCTACCCCTCATCCCTCTGCTGCAGGTCTCCATGACCGCTCCTTCGTCCCCTCCTTAAACACGTTATCACCACAGAGGCACATCTGTTGTCTCTAAACGGCCCAGCCTCAGCCAGAGGCAGGGCTGCCTTGGAGCTGGGGGAGCTTCGAGCAGCTTCTGACAGGGGCCACCCGCCCGTGTAGCCCCTGCCCCTGCTACCAAAGCCCTGCCACACAGACATAACACACTAGATTAGCTGCAAAGTACTTCAGTATTATGTCCCTTTTGAAAAATAAGGTGTCCGCATTTTGACCATCAAATAACTCTCAAGTCTGCATGATATCCAGTTTTATCCATTGATGCCAACCAGATGCTGTACAACTCACTAAGCGTGTATCAGCTCAAGTGGGATCTGACACATGAGTTTGAACTACACTGACTAGTGAGTAAAAAGCCTGTATGTGTTTGACTGATACAGCAGTACTACCAGTTCTCAAATATATAAATTATTTTAAAAATTATCTTTTTAATTTCCTCTTATGCAGCTTCTCAGAACACAGGAAGGGTCAGGGATTTGTCTTTCTTCTTGTGCAGCTTTAATTGGCGAGCTGGAACCTGTAGGAAAATGTACAGGGTTGTACCCAGAGTGAATGAAAACAGCTAAAAATGAGTTATGATTCCACTTGCAGCTTCCGCGAGCTGATTGTAGACTAAGTGCTGTCTGTGAGACATGACACCACAACACTGTCCACTTCTGCATCTGAAATATTGTAAGTCCCCCATGTAGTATTCTACAGGTGACGTCCTCAAAGCTGAAGGACAGGCCTGCTTAAGACAGCAGACATCAATTAACTTAACTGGTTCTTCGCTATATTTGCTCCTCTCTCTTACGCAGGTTTTACGCTGGTGGTTTTAGTGCACATTTGCCTTTACTCTGTTTTAGGTGCGCCCAATATGTCGCCTTTTGTTTTTCTTTCAAACAAAATGTAATGTCTGTCTGTTAACATTTAACATGTAACATCATAAATGCACATAGTATTTTCAAAGCCTACAAATCCTATTGTTTCTATGCTACGTAGATCACATGCCAAAGGAAGCTCTGCAAGATTCAGATAGCCCCCAGCTGCCTTTGTAGTCATAGCAGAATGCTAGGTGCTATGACAGACGAACAACATAGTTGTGTAAAATTCTGTTTTGTACAAGAAAAGCATTAAATGTTAGGTAAATCAAGAGAAACTTTTTTTCCCCCAAAAAAAATCTCATGCTTCTCCTGGTGTTGCTGCTGTTCTAATTTATTAAGAAAAAAAAAAAGGCACAGCGACTCAGTTCAAATTATTCAGAGCAAACAGGAATGTTATTATTGTTTTACCCAACTGCTATGTTTCCACATGTCATTTGCACTTTTCCTCTTTTTTATTATAATGTGAAAAATAGAAGTCATTATTTTGTTAAGAAGGGGAGCAACAAGAAATAAAAAAATTATTTGTATAGACTAATTTTATGTAATAATGAAGAGCATCTATCCAAATTTGTACCCCAAGGCTAAGGGAATTCAGAGCTAGAAATTAAATTAGAAGTTGCTGTAGTTCCCTAATTCACATGGTTATGAAGTGTGAGTAGTACTGCACAAACTTTTTGCAAATTTTTTGTGATATTTATTTTTATTTAAGTTTATTTGGAATGTAAATGTACTTGCATTTAGATCCAACCCCTGAAATACAGATGTAGTGTCACTTTTTTCTGCTGAAACTATATATTTGATTATAAAATCTTTTTTAAAACATGTCTTTTTACTTATCATCTTGTGTTCCATTTCTTGCATTACAAAGGATCATTTCAATGTACTGATTATTTCCAGATTTTATTTTTTGATCCAAGGGGTTTGTTTGCTTAAGTACACAGCAAAACGTGCATAATCTCTCTTTCCGTTTCCTTCTCCTACTTGTATCTCTTGCCTTTTCTCAGTATAAACAGAGGTAGAAAAAAAAAGTGCACTAGGGCTTCAGTTATTTACTAGGTTGCTTAAATGTATACATAAATTGAAGTTGCAGTATTGAGAAGTCCCATGAAAAAGTTGTTGCTCATGAGCTTAAAGATATTTATAGTTTTTTGCTAAATTCTTTTTTCACCATACCCTTTCCCATAAAGCTCCTGTACACCGCCTAGTAAAGTCCTCTGTATTTAGAAAAATTATCTATTAGATAAAAATATTCAACAAAGAACTTTAAAGTTCCAAAATCAAGTGATCAGGAGTTACAAATACTAGAATTAAGTTTTCCTATGCAAATTTTAGCTAGATGCTTTCTACATATCATATGCTACAGTCTTTAGCTGCATGATTCCTTACTATTTTTTCCAGAACTTTGCTTATTCAGACCACAGTAGGAGGCTGGGATGACCGAACAGCTTTTTGATACTTTGTTGGCTCATCCTAGCACAAAGAACAGCCTGAGGCATTTTTGATTTTGCGGAGTTCCAAGTCTGTACTCAGTGTAGTTATTACTTTGTGTCAGAGCTTTTGTGAGGTACTCATCACTATTGTATGAGTTTCACACATTGCTATTAATTTAATTTCAAACCCCATCTATGAGGTAGAAGGTTATTATCCATATTTTTCACAGGAGCTGGCACAGATGGATTGGGCTGAGTGAAAGACTCAGGGAGCAAAGATAAGGATTCACAAGGAATCCTGGTATAGATTCTTCATACTTACTCCAGAAACTGCAGTGCTTGAAAGTTCTCACATTCCTTACGGTGTTATGAATAAGGTCTTTTCTGTGCCTGTGTGGCCAATGGTGTGTGCCACTACTTTGATTCTGATGATATTGCACAGGAAACCAGTCCTGTAAGACCTTGGAATTTCAGTACCTAGCTCATGCTCTTGTGCTGGAAGCAGATATACTCTGTCTTGATCAATGTTAAGAGTCTGTCTATCCATATGCAAATGAGTGAGAAGGTAATCTTTCCCTTTTACCTACCTCACAGATAAGAGCATTCATCTGATAATTTTCAGCACCTAGCTTGGGGTTAAAAACTTCAGCAAGAGTCAGAAATCCAGGAAGTTATATTATTACAAGGCTAAGCCTAAAATCCCTCAGTGTCAATCAAGTATAGGGACTAAAGTAAAAGAATCCACTGATCTGAGTATACAATTTCAGATGCTGACTCCTGTTTGGGGGAAAAATCCGCATCATATAGATCTTTATATGTTCACGACATCTTACTATTACAGTCATATTAATATTTGAAGTTGCGAATGTTCATCATTCTTCAAAAAGATGACAGAGTCTCAAGCCAGCTCTGTGGCCCCAGAAACAGGGAATAAACCACTTGCTACCAGCTCTGAGAAATATGTTTTAGGGGGTGAGTAGTATCCCCTAGGAAGTCTATGATAAGTTCTAGAATCCATTTATACATAACAATAGTTTAATTAATTGAAAAAGCCCTTCTGATAGCATCTGCCTTCCTTATTACACATTTTGCAACTTCTGCCAGAAATATGAGAGAGGTCCAATAGGTGACAGCACCCTTCACTAAGTGATCCCCATTCATGCTCAGAGCACATTCCTTGCTCAGTGAGGCAGAAGAGCTGTGGAAAAACAGCATGTCATCATGCAAATATGGAATATATCAAAATGCAGATGTCCAAGAATGGAAAATCTTGTTTCTCAGAGTTTGCTTTTACAACTGTAGTAATACCGCTTGAATTTTGTTTTAGTTTGGTTTGAGCTTTTGCTGTTCTTACAAGAGAGACAAGTGAGTTGAAGTGGCTAGGGGTTGTTGTGAAAAATCTTGGGTTTATTTTTTTCTCTGCCCTCATTCTGATGGAAAGGGGCAGCAAGTAGGGAACAGCTTGGTTTCACTTCTTAGAGTTTCAGTAAAAGATACAGGATGACATAATGTCGTAGTCATGCCTTATTTCACTCCAGCTCTCAGAAAAGAGTCTCTCTGAACTATTTTGGGATTTGTGCCCTTTTTGAACATGTTGGTATGCTTTGGTTAGGTTGCAAACAGTGACCAGTAAATTACCATTGGCATTTTAAGCCAACCAAAGACTACAGAAAACAAACATTAAAACAATAGCATTTAATAATAATTACATATAAGTGGATTTGGTGATGAATTTAGTTTCTGCTGACTTGCTAGCTAACCATATGGTTAACTTCAGAATCAATCAAGAATTTCCTTGGACTTCACTTAATTGGGCGACATACAATTTAAGTACAAGAAGTGTGATAAATACAAGCTGTCTTGATGAAGATCGCTCTGTTGACTTAGATAGTGATTGAATAAGAAGAACTGTAATACCAAATATGTGCATAGGTATTTTAAAGTAGAAATCAAGGCAGTCTTTTCAAATTAGCGACAGAAAGTTTAGTATGAGTATCACTCTCCTTAGTTATGTACAGCGAGCAGAAGCAGTGTCATGCACACCGAAAGACATTATCACACTTGCTGTGAGCCATAGGGTAAAGGTAATGAAAGACAAATTTTCTTTATTTCATTGTTACTTTACACTTTTAACTGATGCAAATAAAGAGCTGAATGTTGGCGTGCATTTAGTTTATTTTTTATTTTACTCTTCTGGTGTACAAGGATCTGCTGTTGCTTTGTTTTAGTTAGACTGAACACCCTATTATGCTATTTATTTTGATTCTCTGAGAAGACAGTTTACAAATTTGACTCCAGTGATCAGAAGGAGCAGATACTCTTGCAGATCATGGCTTGGCTAAAAGGACAGTTTCACCATCATCATTCAGATCACTTTTTGGTTTACATCTGTAGTGAGAACTAGATGTTTAACTACATTGTCTAGACACAGAAATATACAAAAACAGCATTCTAGTGAATATTTTCTGCCCACACAACTACTTTGCCACAGCAACTGTAGTGATGTGATCCTTAATCTTGACTCAGAAAGCTGAGGTAGCCTCTGAACCAGAAGTGTGGTACTTGATTGGCAACAACAGAGATACAACTATAAAACCTACTGCTACATTCAATCTGAAGACTTTTTCAAGATTAGGTTGATGACAATTTTGTCCACTTTTTCAAGCCTTCGGAAAAATCTTTTCCACTAAGCACTGGTGCTAAAAAAGCATAATGTTAAAAAGTTCCAGTTTGACTTTGGGCTGTGACCAAGTTTATCAACTACAAGAAGTAAACAAAGCATCTTTCTGGTTATTGAAGTAATTTAATTTTTTAAAAAGCTCTAAATTTGCTACTAGTTTCCCAATGAAATACTACTGCCAAGCTTTGTGGCATTAATGTGTGTGCATAGAGAATGGTAGCAACAACTTTCCTCAAATGTTTCAGATTTCACTACTGCTGGGGAAGGGGAATATGTTGTGGTTCGCTGAAGGATACTTCTACAGCCAGAAGTGTATTCAAGTTCCTGCAGTACTCAGTTCACGCAGGTGAGGGGGGAAAAAAAAACCCTAAACTTAATTCTGGTTGAGTATTTCAACTAAAGTAATTTTTTTAAATCAAGGGAGATTTAATCAGCATTTTCTAGACTAATCATAAAAGCTGTCAGTAAAGTGCTACGTACAACTGTGCACATTATGAAAATACAGTATTTTCCCTCAAGTTCACTATTCAGATGAAAAATGGCTAAAATAAGTGCAAACTTCTTCATAACTCTGGATTCATTAAAAAACGCAACACTTTTTTTTCCACTTTTGAAAATGAGTTGATTGCCATTAATCATTTTTCAGTCTATATTCTATAGATCTCACTCCACAAACCATAACAGATCTTGTAATGAGCTAGTTCTTCTTAGCGATGTGTCAGGTTGCTCAAAAATCCACAGGAATTAGTAGAGGCTTACCTGAGTTTTAATTCTCCCAGCTGGTATAGGCAAACAACAGTTTAGTTTTTACCAACTGAACGTGAGTTTATAGCCTTCATCGCAGTTACACATTGCTACTACAATTCTAAATCATTGAAGCCTGATACAACCACAGTACTACAGCACTTGTGATATTACTCTCATGCCCTGCTTATGACATGGTTTTGCCCCAGTCTGTCTTTATTCATCTCACCATCCAGACCTGCATAATACTTGAATAATTTGTCTCTCTTCAGTAGTGGGGAGAGAAGCAGGACAGCTTCTTCCTGGCTTCCCCCCGTGGGTAGAACAAACCTATGGGAAAAAAAAAAAACAAAAAACAGGATAAAAGGGGCAGAATTTTCATAGTTCCAGAAAGGGAATACAGGAGAGGGGGATAGGGCACAGAAAGGGAGATGGGCGTACACTCCCAAGGATGCAGAGAGAACTAGAACTCTGAATTACAGCCTGCAACTTAGGAAGACGTCTCCTAGGGGCAGGTTCTTTCCTCCAGCAAGTTAAATCAGCTAGCAAGCATGAGAAAAAGATGCTCGGATCTTCCCCAATGTCCAGAAAGATATCATTACTTTGCAGTAAGTGGCCCTATTGCAAAGTCTGGGGTTTTTTCTTTTGCTGTCCAGAAAGGCTCAAAGGGTATTAACCCTGCCCTGGCTTGTATTTACTGGTGAAAAAAAGTGATTTTGGCAAGGTCTTTGTTTCCTCCCCTTAATACATCAGCCAGCCAACCCAAGTGCTGATTTATTAATCTTTTCCGGCTTATTGTTGTTAAGGCAATGCTCCAACAGCAGGTGAAATGATTCAAGGGTGCTAAATAGTAGCACAGAAAAGCTGTTGTGGCCTTGCTTAATCTTCTCTTTGACTATAAAGCTAAGAAACATTTCAGGTTTAATGTCTTTGCTTAGTTAAACTGCATCTTTAAATCTAAGGGGAGGAGGGAAAATTTATGTTTGAAGACATCCTATTTGTACTGAAACTTTGCTCATCTGTTACAAAGTAATCTCTGACAAGATCCTCTTTTTGTGAGAGACACTGAAGGTAAGCGGCAGAGTCACCTTTATTGTGTGATGCAGAACAGGAAAGGCTAGGCTAAGTGCAATCTGATGCCATGTTATTAAGCTCCATATGTCACAGCCCACAAAAAGCTGGTCTAACAGAGAAATGTGTTCAATATGCCAAGTTTATTGTGAAAGAACAGATAGCTATAGAAAGAGCTACTTTTTTGAGTTTGTAGTTAAGGCTGCAGCAACCTTGTGATTGTGGACAAAAATGCTGCCAAAAAAGCTGTTTGCAGTGAGGTGGAGTTAATGTGGAGAACAGGTAACAGACAGATCTTTCTCAGAGTACCAAATATGTCTTGGTCACTCATATTCTACATATGCAAACTTCAGGGGCCTTTGAGGTTGTTCGCGGAGAGGTCATAAGGGAAAAAATGACGGAACTGGAATTAGTTCCAGTGCTGGTTTCAATTGCACATCCTGTAGACTATAAGTGTAGTACATGATATAGCTCAATCTACCTGTCTGTTTCTCAGAAAAGAAATTATAACTGCCATTTATTTTCCCTTATGACATCTAGGGAGCATGCCAAGGGTGTGCTATATTAAAGACTATTCAAAGAGGTAACAGTAGAAAAATAAATGTAATGATTATTCAGATTTCTGCAAAAAGGGCCTTTAACATACCTTTTGTGCTCTACAGCAAAGACATTGGATAGGGCAAGACTACATCTCAATACAGATCCTGTTCTTTCAGTTGTAATTTAGTTTTTGTCCTGCAGATCATCCCATGTTTAGCTGGCTTCGCATATATACCGTTAATCGCAAAGCTTGAGTATGTACCTTGCCAGCAAAAAAAAGAAGATAGATTGGGCATTTATTTTGTGAACTTGCTGCTTGCAGAGTAGATTATTATTTTTCTTACAGTAGGACTTGTTGATATATGGTGATGTAACTGGCCTCTGCTTTAAATAACTTCTACAAAAAAGAATAAAATATCCAATTGGATATTTTGTGATGGCTGGGTCACTGCTTTCAGTACTGGACTGAAAGCCTCTGCCACAGCTGCTGTATGTGTTTTTCTTTTTTGATGTTGTGTATCATCACTTATAAATCAATAGCACCAAAACACCCTTAATATTCTTCCAACAATTTTTGCCTGCACATTTACTGTGATACTGCCTTTAATTATAAGATACAAACTATTTCTTACCAAATCAATGTTATTTTAAGCACTCTTTGTAACCTTAAATAAATGCATAGCATCTATTCAGGACAGCATAAAGTACTTCTCCAGATGGCTTGATCATGACAAATAACCTTATTTATTGTTATGACAGTATAGGGGCAAGCTGCACCTGTGGTCTCTTTCCTAGTCAGTCTTGCAGGCTTGTCTTTCAAGCGACAGGATTGAATCCAGCGGTTGACCTAACTTTAGACTGTATCCCTGCTGTCAACTTCTTGCCCCAGTTTCATGCCAATCAGTGCCTTATGCATCTTTTATGCATCCTTTACAAGTGTTTCTTCAGATAGAGTACGCCACTATTTCCTCTTTCATTTTGCTGTTCCTAGTCTTGATCCTAGGACACTGTGCTCTTTTTGATATGGTGAACCTAGAGAGCCCAACTGTAAATTTTGATGTCTCAATGACACAGTTCTGTAAGGTTTTGTGACAAAGATCAAAGTTGCAAAGAGCATCTCCTTATAAAGACATATATTATCCATCCCTGCAGAAAGATGTCACAAGTACAGAAAAGGCTGAAGATCGTAATACATTCACTTGCCTAGGTCAGTGGAACATGGCACCATGGCTGTGTATAAGTAAGCGTGACACATTGCTTACAACGTGTTATTCTTTCTCATTTAGGCAAGCCCAGCTACTTCATATATAACCTCAAGTGATTCTACACAGCCTTGTTGCATTCTCAGTCTCACTCTCACATTGCTTTTTACAGTCCTGGCTTAATATCTTCCTTTCTATGTAATATTTGTTAACATTTTAATACCTTTTTGACCCTAACATTCCAAAACGAAAAAGAAGCGTGTTGATCTAGCTGAAGTCAGACATATAGAAATTTCTCAATTAGTAGTTTTTCTAAGTCTCTGTTAATAAGTCTTGGTGTTTTTGTATTATATCTTATCTATGATAATTGGTTTTGCTAGCAGTTTTATCTAGCCAGACAGAGTATCGGTAAGCTAGACTGAAGAACACCAAGTATTTGTAAAATGTTATTGATACCTCCTTTGTTCCCCACAATTAAATGACATTTTTATATTATAATGATATAATAAGGACAATACTAGAATGTTCTTAACCTCTTAAACTCTTAGCAATGTAGTAATGTAATCAGAAACAAACAAAATTTTTCCAATCAATATGAAGAAAATGCGAATTTTGATATAATTTCTTTTGTCATGTTTCTGCTATGGTCGTACAAACTAACATAGAAGTTGAGATTCGGAAAGTTGAGTTGTTGACAAATAGAAAGCCTAATTGGGTAGCAAAATGCTGAAACCAAAGTTATCGCATACAGGTGCATCCTAATTTAAAACAAACTCTTCTCTTATTCATTAGAGTCAGCAGTGGTTGTTGTCTTGACAGTAGAAAACACTGTGGTACTGCTGTCTGATTAATAACTTCCATTTGCAATCTGGGTGTTGCTGACTACAATGGAATCATTTTCAAAGTGACTCCTGTGCTGTATGATAAACGGATGGATTTCAGGAAGAGGGCTTGATCCATAGACAAAACTGGCCATCGAGAAATTGGTGTGTGTTTTGCTTTGCTATTACTAAATTTCATTTAAATTTACATTCATTTTTCTTTATGCTTACATCTTTTCTAGTTTCTTTATATGCTTCTATATAGTTCTAGCATAAATCTGACATCAGTAACATTTCAGCAGTAACTGCTGAAGACTACAAATGTTAATAGGGGTTAAAAGCTAGGTATTATGTTTATTGGCTTATCTCCAGCCCTTGCATGAGCATATTGATATTCAGCTTTAATTTTAGATTCCTACAGTGTTTTTTCCAAGAGTAATCAGTTTGATGTTTCATCAGTTTACAAAGAATAGATTATGGTCCTCAAATTCCAAACCAATAGTCTCTTTCTAGATTGAATGGCAAGTATGTATGCTCTAGGTTCCTCAGCTGTGACCACACACCAAAGTTTACTTCTAGGAAACTCTCAGAAATTTTATTGAACTGTTAGTTTCTCTTTAACCAGAGGAAGTATCATATGGATGGTTGGAAATTGACCAAAATTTTATCATTGTTCTGATCTCTTTCGAGGAAAGCAAAAAAAAAAAAAAAAGGTAAAGCAGAATAAAATGAACCTAAATAGAGCAATTAATTTTTTCCCCAGAAGAGTAAAGTACTAGCCATATGAAAGATGACAAATACACTTAAATATAAATAGGAAAATACTTGTAGGGTTTTTTAGGTTATGAATTTTGCTTTTGGGTACAGGAAAGACACTGATCAGTAGCAATAGGAATCAGGAGCTCTGCACAATACTGTCTATCAGCATTTGGTTAGTGTTGTGAAAGCTGGGAAATCCCATTTATCTGCAAATTTAGATTTTAATGTTACACTGAAATTTAGTTATTAGGCATCTTGGAAAATCAGCCTGTAGTATGTAGATTAATTGCAAGTACATGTAAGTACTCACCAGCATGCCCAACTTAGGAGCTTTGGTGCTCAATGCTCCTCCTGTAACAAGTGAAAATATAGAAGCTCTTTTAAGTCTGGTTTGATTTCTGGAGGTGCCTTTCCCTACCTATTGAGCACAGTGGAAATTTTGGACAAGATTTCAGACTTTCAACCTTCAATAAAGGGTTCAAAGTTGGCCAGGAGAGTGCCTTAAGTAATTTCACTCTTATTCCTCTTTATGATTGTCTGTGCAATATAATTTAATTGCTGTATCACAGTCTTCATTGTTAAGAAACATTTTGTAATTCTAATTATCCTTTTCATGTTAATTCATCTAGCTTTAAAAGTTATTGTAATGATAATTCGTGATACCATGTGGTTCTCGGCAAGTTTTGTGTCAAATATTTAGTACAACCATGTTGACGTTGTGCCAGGGGCTTGGTGAGAACTGGTTGTAAGAAGTCGTGTTGTTGAATTTGTTTCACTTTAAGGCAGGTCACAAATCTCAGTCACAGTTTAGTAGATCATCCAGATTTTATTGTCTGAGTTGGCCTCTTTTATGGCTGGCTTCCAAAGCAGTGTACTGGAGTGTGAGTTCAGAAGAAGCAAACTAGGAAACGTGAAGTAAAGGACTGAGAAGGCACCATGCTGCTAACATGCAATCTGTCCTTCGCTAGTGGTCCTCAGTTCTTGACATTGTCCCTTGTGAATAACAGCAAATTAAACCGTAATAAAATTCATATCATTGTTTAGAGGAACAAAGATTGTCTGTTCTGGAGTTTTCGTGTGTCTGTTATCTCTGTCATCCTCTTAATCAAGACAAGCAGCTGACAAAAAAATGTGCGAAGTATAACTAGGAGGAGACTGCAGCTAACAAGACTCAGTACTTTGCTTCAATTAAGAGAATACAAGTGACAACCCTGGATAAATCCCTTTCCATCTAAAAATACCTACCCATAGTACCAGCCAATATTAAACATGACCTTTCCTGAAATCTGTCATCATGTGAAAAATAACTTAGGTCTACAGAGAAATAAATATCAGATTTAGTAATATGCATATATCCATAGCAGTAGGATATATTCTATTTTGTGTCATAATACCTCAGTAACAATTCCCAGAATAAAAGGTGAACTTTTAAAATACAAGTTTCAGTACTAACATTCTCAAGAATGTATTGCTGTGTACTGTCATCATATTTGATGATCTGATATTCTGTCTACTCACTAGAATCTTCTAGTAAACACAGTAATATTCTTAGTCAGCAAATTCTAGTGAGGGCGTCTATGTCTGTTGTATGGCAAACAATTCCTAGCTGGAATAATAGGTGAGAAAGCACTGGGGCAAACATTTTTAGAAATATTTATTAATGACATTAACACAAACTTTCTGAATGCTACTGACATAAATTATTGTCCGCATTTTTCTGAATGTCTTTAAAAGGCTGCTCCCTCATTACAGTATGGGTTTCATCATACAGTTAGAAGAAAACAATTTAAACAATCTACCACCAATAGCTACAGCTTTTTTGTTGTTGTATTTGCTGCTGTTTTGCTTTACCCCTCAGGTATATTGATTAGGTAGGAAATATATAGCATGTGTTTCTCAAACAAGTGTTTGAGAAAAATATCTGATTCCTAAAGATATTTACAAATACCTTAGTAAAGGACCATGAAATGTAATCGCAGTGAAGAAGGTCTTAACGCTTGTTCTGCTATTCCAGGATGCGTAGTAATCTTTTTTTTCCTCTTTTTTGATGTGCCTTCCCATTCTGCTCTTTTTCTGTGCAGTAACCTTTGTAATTAATATTAATTATATCACATAATGTATCCGCTAGCTTCAGTCCTTCAATAAACTAGAATACTTGGAACACTGAAATCCCATTTTTATGAGTATTTTTTTATTTTCTATTTCCATATTTGAACTTGTCATTCTATTTTTCTACTGCCTAATCCTTTCTAGAGCAATCTGTCTATTGTTTTTGTTTTCTTAGTAGTTCATTATATTTCTTATTTCAGCCATTGACAAACAAGTTGCTGCTTATACTCTAGAATATGAACTTACTTCTCTAAATTTTACCCCCTTTCACGCCTGAGTTATTAGCTGACATGTTCATTTTCCAGACTAGCTTTTAAAATTTGTTTTCCTTACTTTAATTTATAGATGATATAGTCAATTATCTATACATGATTTCCCTAGTGAGTCCTAGGCAGAATATTTGATTGTCCTCACATAAGTCATGCCATGAGCAAAGCACTCTCAGGCAGCTGACACCAGTTAGCCCAGCTAGTTTTTAACCTCTCCTGAGCCTTGACATGTCTAAGGCCAGCCAACAGTTGCCTACATACTGTATCACTCAGTGAATGAAACTGATGCGTTGTACGAACCCATTCATCCCCTTTTGCTGAGTTTGCATTGTTTAGGCTATTGCATACGTAGTCAGAAGATAACCTGGAACAGAAAACTGGCTATGAGAGAGAAATACAATTTAATTTCAGCTGTGTAATAGCCCTCCCTCAACATCAGCTCAGCATCAGTAATTCGACGAGGGTCTAATCACGTTGGCATTCATATAACCTGGTTGAGATTTGAGTGGTGTCCACACAGTATTCCAGAACTTGTCTGGTTTTTCCAAGCAGACTTCTATACAAGCAAATACTTTTGTATTCCGAAATTAAGTATAAGCAAGAGGTTTGTGCACTTTGCATTGTTACTAATAATGTCCCACAGCTGTTTTTTTTTACTAAAGGAGTAGTTTTATAAGTAGATGACATACTGTCTTCTGTACTCTAATTAAAACTTATTTTTGGTCCTTAGGTGTAATGACTACTCTCCTGAGATGAGTGCTTAATTAATGCACCGAGATCCTGAAAGTCCCACCTTTCAACAGTAATGACTGACATCCAAGGATACAGAAATTACACTAATTGAGCTTTCCACTTATACATTTTTCTGCAGCCAACTCATCAGAAAAGGTAGGAGAACAGACCAGCATAAGAAATGTTATTTTGATGTCATCTGTATTTTCCTGAGGGAGAAAATCTTGCAGAACTATTGAACATTTATTACCATGGGTGTCAACTCTTCTCTTCAGGTTTTATATTTAACAATTGCTTTACTATGAAAATTAGCATTTTTAATTAAGTGATGTACAGTTGAATAATGACACAGTATTCACTGTTCAAAAACAAGAATACCTTACAAGTGAGTGGGAAATGCTTTGGATCGCAAATAGTGTTGCATAGCGATATATACTTTCTGAACAGAAGTTTCTCAGTATTAAAATGAGATATTTCACTGAGTGAGTCGTTTTATCTGTAAACATTCTCTTAATCTTGACCCACAGTCAGAAGCAGAGATTCTATAGTATTTGTTAAGCAATCATTTATTTCTAGGATTCAATTTAGTACTTCAATAATAAACTTTACTTTGCATTTAATTTAACTCCATATTATTCTGGAGTAATTGAAGATGAAGTCACTGAAGTAATTGAATGACGTTCAGCATTCTCATCTGAGCTGAAGTCCATTGAAACAAAAAAATACTGACAAGAATATGGTGGATGGAGAGGAACAAAAGCTGTTGGTATGCATCAGAGATATTTGGCAGAGGAATTGCATTTTGAATGGTATAGAGGAAGTACTAGAAGCAGTCAAGGGCAAGAAAATGGAAATGAGGCCAAACATACGCCCGCATCAAGATTTATCTATGTTTTAAACAGTAATCCAGGGTATAATAATCACTTATTTGGTCTTGGAAGTCAGCTTTTGTCTGACCATGTTTTGTTTGACTGACTGGACAACTTAGAACACTTTAAAATTAACTTATTTATTCCTTATTTATAACTTTAATTTCTGATGACTTATAACAAATTTCAGTGAAAATGGAGATCTTGAAATAGGTATCAGACTTTCATGAAAGTAATCTGTCCAATTTTAGTGTTTATATTTTACATTTACCTGATATGTAGATTATTTTCTAGAAATGGGAAGCATTCAGAGTGTGGGGAAAAAAAAATAAACCCATTTCAGAGATGATATTTTAGAATTGTAAAAATGAGCCAATGGTTTAATTGGTGGTGCTAAGCTTGAGGACTAAAGGGATTACACTTCCTTGGGGAATATCCATACTGGAGAAGATTCAAGTGTAAATGCTTATTGGCATATCCTTAAATCTGGAATAGAAACAGATCCACCTGTTTCTATCTAGATGAAAAGTGGACAGATCTATGGAAAAAAATGTAAACATACATATGTATAGACTGGGGACTGTTTAACTTCTGAGATGTTTTACCTCTCAACTGCTGCACAAAGGCTATTGAGAAAGGGATTGGAAGGAAAGCTAAAACCAGAATTGTGTAAGGCAGATGCTCAACAGAGAGAGGGCCCATCAAAGTAGTACACTGACTTTGCAACACCCCCTTTATATCCAACAAGGTTATGAAAATGTGTATTTCCTGTGCAAGACTATAGAAGAAAACAAACTGGGAGTGTTGGGAGCAGAGCAGCTTAGAGTCCAGGCCTTTATGTTTCCAGTAAAAATAGGAGGACAAAATGAAAGAAAACTTTCAATTTCAGTTAAGATTACAGAGATGTAAGTGGAAGCTAGGGAAAAAAATGGAAAATAAAGAATAAAGTATAAGAAAAGTGGCTATTCTATCGGTCTTTTATATCTAGAATAACTTTGTACTCTTTAAGATTAGTGCAAAACTATTAGTAAAACTTCTATGAGAATGTAGTTTCATCTTCTTTGTGGTATAACTCTTTGTCCAAAGTAACCCATCACAAACTTTTATATTTACCTATAATTTGTAGTGTTGCTATGATTTCCATATTACATGTATGGAGACATAAGATCTAGGTATTAAGTATTTTTTTGTCTTTATTGCTGGGCACATGGAAAGAATATGCACTATAATTTGGCTACTTAGAGAAAGCTGAATTGTTTAAAACCCAAACAGTTTGATAGAAGCAAAATGTTTTCCCTTGTTAAGGAGAACCAAGATACTTCTGTACAACATAATACAGCCACTAGTCTGTCAAGGTCGAACTTTTCTATCACACCTTCAGCATTTGTGTATTTTTATACTTATGAAATGGTAAAAGTTCACTGTAAGTTTCACTGGACTGTGTATATGTGGAAATAGCTATTAACAGCAAACATATGCATACATTCAGAACGTCGGCAGCTGTTTTAAACTGCGGTTAATATGTGTTTTGTGCTAATTCAAAATAATAGTTCTAGCTATAGCACATCTTTAAAGATCGTACCAAATGTCAGATCAACTGAGGCCAATGTATGCCTCTTGCTTATGATAATCAATTAGACATTAATGATAGGTATTTCATTTCGAATCACTGCAACAATAAATTATTCTCAGGGTAACATAGTGGAGCCTAGTCTCCTTTTGGCTTTTGAAACCAATAAAATAACAGAACATCAGTCAAGTTAATAAAGTGTGCTCTTATTACACATTCTGCATCTGTACATAAACTGCCAGCATATGATCAAAGACTGCAGCTGTTTCGGTTATATCACAGTCACATCGTAGACATTTTATAGGTATAGCAGAGAGAGAGTTCCAGGGACAACCCAGTCACCTTGCAGGCATACAGAGTTCAGTGGAAACTCATTAAGTTACAGCTTGATATTATGTGAAACTGGTAGCACATCTGTTGGGTATGGTATATATAATTTCCATGTTAAAATTGTTTTGTATGCATTGCTTGTATGTCTTCTCAAGAAATCCAGGCTTTTGTTCACACAAAATTTCAGTTCTATGTTTGCATATTTTAATTTTTAATTGGTAGTTGCCAAAAGTAAAGGATAACTAATAGCCAGATGACTGTGGTGTATTACACACTTTCAGGCCATGTGAAGGCATTAATAAAATATCTAATATTATTTAAAATAATTCTAATGCAGGCTGGAATATTACAGTGTGGTTTTATAGCTGTCAACACATTTTTCTGTTTCACCTCATGGATGAATGTTTCACTTAAGTCAATGAGTTTTGCCATTGACTTTTACAAAAGCAGGATTTCACCTAGTCAATTTTTAGTAATAATCAGGTGTGTTTTAACAACAGCTTATTACCTTTTCTATATTATCACGTTTCAGTATGAGGAACATCAGAGATGGAGAGATCTTAGTAAGTGATTAAATCAGTTATTCCTGAAAAATATGTTTTAAGAATTACTTAATGTTGAACACAGAATAGCTAACTGCTATATTGCAACAAAATTAAACTGACAACTTCTTTGTCTGGAATTTTAAAGACACTATAATCTCAGCCTCATTGTTGGTTTAGTTTCACATTAGAATTCATCAAAATAGTGTAAATTTACTGTTTAGGTAGCTAAGCAGTACAACAAAATACAAGCAGCCAGCTAATGTGATAGTTGAATCTTATTATTTTTGCTAATTTTTGCAGGAATTAATTGTGGAAGCAAAAAAACCCAAGTTTACTGAAGGAATAGCTCTAACAAAAAATACAACCTTGTGTTCTTAGCTATTCTTCTTAAACCTAATCTTCACATTTTACAGATAAAGAAACACACGTGTAGTTGTTCTGATAACTTTCAGTGCATGTACAGATAAGAATTCATTCTAAAACTAAAATATGTTAGGTGGGATAATAATCTATTATGGTAACAGTCAAATTGCTTGTCATTTCATGAAGGGTTATGCTTTAATTAAGCAATAAGCAATGACAGAGTGTGAATTACAATGTAATAATTCTTGTCTAGTGTATTGTTAGGCAAGAGGCCAAAGGCCTACTGCCACCGAATGCTGCAGGAATGAATTACTATGCTGTAATTCAAACAATGCAATATCATATTGCAATAACTAAAATATTACATTTTAAATGAAAAAATACAAATTATATTTTTTCTATATGTAATTACTCCCCCAATAAACTATTTTGTTACCAAGACTATCACAGAAAAGAGAGGTTTTCTACTTAATATTGGTTTTAGATTTAGATTGCAATTAAATTCTAAAGACAATTCTTTCTGGGAGATCTGAAGGATGCTATTTTGATACCATTTTTCCTAAAATAAACAGAACATATACAGCTCTGAGGAACAAATGTTCCCTAAATTCTTTCTTTTCATTGGACAGAACTAGTGTACAACTCTAAAAGCTTTGTGGAACTCCTTTTACCCAGGAGCCTTACATTTAGTGGAGGCTTTGTTTATTACCTTTATGTTTTGAAAGCACAATTTTTCTTCTTCCCATTCTTCCTTATTGACACGTATTTCAGAAGAAACCTCATTTATAAAACTCTTCAAATTCATCTCTCAGACTAATTGTTTTTAAAAAAATGTGATTTTTTTCTGTGATTTTTTTTTTCCCTGATCATCAAAGAAGTCAATAGGAAAAAGACAAAAACACAGGTTTGTGATAGCTCCTATTACATTTCTCTGATACAAAGTATAAAACCAAAGATATTGTAAATAGTTGGAAAGGTTGAGAAAAGTTGTGAACTCTGACATTTTTTTTGCGTGTTCATTGGTTATGTGATATAGGTGGCAAAATCCATGACGTTTACCACTGCAAGAAATCAGATCTTACTGTCCGTTTTGCAAAGTTATTTCCCAGTTTGTATGTCTGATTGGAAAGGTTCAGCAGGTTCCATGCCTTAATTGAGATGTGTGCATTTTCCTTCTTGAGAGAAATTGGAAGCTTCATCCATTTATTTGTTTGTAGCTGAGCAACATTTGTCAGGCTAGTGGTCTCAAAAAAAAAAAAAAAAGAAGAAAAAGCCTTTCTTTCTTCTTTCTTCTCTGTCTTGAGATTCGATAGAACCTGACTAAAATGTGGGGGTTTTCTCATTATTTTACATTGCTTTTATGCCAGTGATGTAAATCAATACAGCTTCCAGAAGTCACAGGTCTGCTGTACAGTATCACTCCAATCTAAATCTGTGTTCCACTTTTTTTTTTAATTGCATTTTCATGTTCAGTCTGAGGTTGACTGTTGTCTGCTGCAGGACTGAAAATCAGATATGAGGTCAATGTGCAAGTTGCTGTTTGACTCCTTAGGTGATTGAAGTTTGTCCTTGAGTAAAAATATAATTTGCCAGTTGACTTAATCACATTGCAATTAATACACTTTCTTCCAGTTTTGCAATATTTACCATGGTAATACTAGAAAACAACGTTAATACTTTTTTTAAATATCATCGCTTCTGTGCTGTAGTGTAGCTGTAGAAGTAATAATAGACCTCAAGTAAAAAGAGAGTTAGTGTTTAGGGTGGCACATAAACAAAGAGACTATTTTTTTTTCTGTAACACTTGAATTAAAAGCAAATTTGCTTTCAAAGGATTCTTCTGCACACTAAGAAAATCTGTCACTTTGACAGAGTTCACAGGATGAAACAATTGGTTTAATTTTCACAACTGAGTAGCTTTCTCTTCTTTCTAAGCACAATTCATGAAAAATAAAATATATTGCGCTTCTGATATGGTTTAGCACAGCCAGTTTAGGAATTTGCTTTTGGTTTCATAGCGATTAGGAGGGCATTTCTACTTGTTAGCTTTCAGCAAACAGTTGTCTTTAATCTGAAAGTGCAGTCTAGATAAGGGTTCAGAGTGATTATCCGTCACTAAAACACTTTTAATGCCTATAACTCCTATAAACTTATGATTTGACTTACTTTCTTCATGTTTGTAATACATAAATTTGTATAAATACTCCATAACTTTAGCAGAAAAATGAAACAGCAAAAGAAAAATGTTGAGGCCAAAGGGTAATGAACTACCAGTTGAAGCTTCTGTTTTTCAAAATAGTAATGCTTTTGAGATTTGATTAGCAATGACATATTATATAACAAAAGAAGAAAAAGGGTTTAGAAATGGAAACTAAAAATAGTTGTGTGGTAATTTAATAACCTGGCAGATTTTATTCCATCTGTTAGGAAGAGTTTGAAAGCCATTTCCTGCTGCCACTCACACCACAGAAGCTTCAGAGTTCAGAGATGGAATCAAATACCTGATGTGAAAATCTGCTATTATGATTCATATCCAAAGATTCATATCAATATCCTTGCCTAGAATATTGTGTAGGGTTATTTAAAAAAGAAAAAGTTAATCTAAAAGTTTAGGATTATTATTTATCTCACTGTCAATACCATGCCTTGTGGCAGAAAAAGGACTAAAAATATTAATACCTTTCAGTTTATGAAAATTGATGCAACTATTCTATGTGACTGGACAACTTGAGAAAACAGATTTCTCAAATAGGTGGTCCGGTATTCAAATTTCATGAACTTACTTTCGGGGTGACAGTACAGTGTTATATCGATCTGTCCTTTATTGCCATCCAGAATTGATACGTGAATTAGGGGAAGAGAACATCAAGTAAAATTACGTGGACAGACCGTATGAAGGAGTACATGTCTAGTGTGTACATGTAGCTGACAAACTGGCCATCCAGTTTGCCATAAATAAGTACTAAGACGCACTGTGTTCTGGCGATGGGTTAGATGCAGCAGCCCACACGTATCTGTAGACAGCTGGTTCAGTACTGTAATTGGTTATTTCTAAATGATACCTTACAGATGTTTGATAGATCTAAGAAAACATAAATTATTTTTTTTGTCTTTAATAACAGAAAATCAGTAAGACTCCTGGTAATGTTAATATAATTGACAGTATCAGACAGCCTAGCTCCTATTCACTCAGGGGAGTAAGAACATGAGTTAGAATTGGACATGGGTGAGAGGTACAAGCTGCTTTAAGAACTGTGAACTCTTTCTACACAGAAAAGGGTCTTTTACATTTGGTCATTCAGGAAGAGAATCTAGAGAGAGCACTGAAACTTCACTGGCAACTTGACCTTTTTGGTTTTTCCTTTTCAAAGCTGGCCAGAAGAAAAACAGATAAGTGTGTTTATATTTGAAAATGTAAAAATAATCTACCTTCCTGTTAGATAAAGTTTGCATGAAAAATTAAAACCCTTATGTAATGCACTTTCCACCCATTCACACATTCGCATGCTTTTTGCATGTTTTAAAATGCTCTGGCCCAAGATTATGTTTTATTTCACCTGAAATCACTTCTTAAAAAAGAAAATGACGTAGTTCATTTTAATCTCAATACAAAGGAGTACTGACAACTGTAGCTGTGGGGTTTTTTGTATTCATCTTTTAAAAAATTTCATCCCTAACTTGTAGGAGCATTTTCAGGTGTATGATGGAAGCAGCATGATTACCTAGAATCATAATCATAGAATCATAGAATGGTAGGGGTTGGAAGGGACCTCTAGAGATCATCCAGTCCAACCCCCCTGCTAAAGCAGGTTAGCCTAGAGCAGGGTGCACAGGAATGCATCCAGGCGGGTTTTGAATA
>VZSC01009107.1:49800-69434 GCA_013398225.1 Steatornis caripensis
TGGTGAGCCTGTTGTCCACCAGCACTCCCAGGTCCTTCTCTGCACAGCTGCTCTCCAGCAAGTCAACCCCCAGCCTGTACTGGCACATGGGGTTGTTCCTCCCCAGGTGCAAGACCCTACACTTACCTACTAATTTCTGAGCTGTATCTGAGAGGCCAGTTAGGGTCATATCAAGTGGTGGTTCTGCAGGATGGGCATTCGCTTAGATATTTTCAGAAGTGGGCTACAACAGGATGTAAGGGTATAAATCCTTGCGCTACATTATTGATCCACCAAGCTATCTGCTCTGTCAGGATATACTTGTTTCCTACCCGGTCCATGCAAAACAAATGTGATATTTACAAATACAGATCAGTTGAAATAGCACTGGTGTTAATGACTATCACAAGCATAAGAAAAATCTCTCATTGTAAAGTTCCACGCTAACATCTTTTTATCAGGCTTGAGATTAGTCTCCTGGAGTAATTAAAACTTAATAGTACTAGATTACCATGCTAAGCTAAACTCACAGTGGGTTAATATGTTTTCATATTGAAATCAATTTTTTGTCCCAGTTAATAGACCTTGGATTTAATAAGACCAGCTCAAGCAAGCAAATTTGTTAACGTGCAAAATGTGTTTTGTCTATGTTATCTGGGCTTCTGGAGAAGGATGTAAGCAAAAGGACTGGAAGAGTTGACCCATGTGCCCTTCAGGTTTTAAGTAGAATATGAACTGCAGTCTCAAAAAGTGCATTCTTAAAATTAGCATGAAGACACAGTTTTCCATATGGAACAGCAAAGTTCGTAAGTTCATACAGAGTTTTGTGATACAGATCAGGCACATATGAAGGCTTAATTAACTGGTGCTGATTTGCAAGACAAAGACTTTAGTTAAACCTTTCTCTTGTGCAAGGCTTATTCTAAACCTTCCTCTTCTCACCCATTGAGCCAGCATTGACATTTGGACAGGTATACCATGTGGTACGGTATTTACCTTTGTCATGTTATTTTGGTATAAACAACTGGACCCCAAATGTGATTCTTCTGCATACATGTCCACGTATCCACATTAGAACAATTGTTGCTAGAAAGAAATAACAAATTCAGAGGTTGAGTACCTATTGATACCTGAAATCAAGTAAAAAAGTAATCTTTTAAGTAGTTTAATATTCCTAATCTTGCAAAAGATATGACAATTAACAAATGATCCGAAGTATTGCATTAGTATTGTTTACCTAATCGTTCTAGTTCCTTTCAGCAGATTTTAGCTCTTTCATTTATAAAGCGAGGTTTTTTTTTTTTAGTTCTTACAGCTGTGTGCTGCACACCCAAAGGTGGCTTGAGCAGCCAATAGGAGTAATAGGGGTGATTAAACCTTGTCACAGGAGGTTAGTTGTGGTGCTTTCTTCCCACATGACAGGCTGTGACAGTCAAACAGCACTGAACCAGAACAAACGACAGTGGCTGTTTTCTGCGAGCGGTGCTACTGTCACTACTCCCACCAGAAAGCTAAATGCTAGGTGTTCATCTCAGGGAAGTTTCAAACAGACCGTGCAAATTCTGGTTTCAAAAATTTCCTTGCAAATAAGTAGTGACATGCATTACCTGCAGAGTGATTGTGGTGTTAGGTGAGTGATTGTCCACTGCCTGACGCTGACCATGATCTTAGTTTGAGTGACCCCGTTGATCTGTGCTTGGCTGTTTCTGTTACGGCGAATCTGCCTTCGTTTGAGAGAGCTGACTTACTGATCCAATTAGAGTGAAGGTCATCGTTGCTCTTTAATGACTGCGTGTATTTGTCACTCAGCATAACTACGTGCAGGATGCTATGACAACCATGTACCTGACTGAGCCCAGGATAAAATCACATATATTCAGGTGTATCATACAAGCTTTCACTCCTGAATAAAACTGACTGACTGTATGAAGACTACAGAGCAGCAAACTTTGCATTTATTAACAGATACCTTAAACGGCAAAAGGTAACCAAGAAACTGCACCCCCAAACTCAGTCTTTCCAAGTATAGCATCCCAGGCTTTTGTAACACAACAGGAGAGACAGATTTTATAAAAAAAGGAAAATGAGCATCTTAGTAGTGCACATAAGGGAGTGGCATACTATGAATATTTTGTGTTCTTATTTTAAGCTGAATTTAGACAATGTTCCAAACCCAGAAGAAAAGCAGTACTGTGAGCCTATATTGGTGTATGTTTAAATCTATAAAGACGGGTAGAAGGGGTTTGGAAAAAGTTCAAGGAGAACCTCTGCAAAGTCAATAGCAAGTCAATATAGATAAGAATATTTTCAGTATTTCAATATACAACTTTTCTAACTAAAGAAATGTTATGCTTAGATTACTTACTGCTCTCACATAAACTAAGTAAGTTCGAATAAATTATGGTTTGAAATTTTCAAGTTGCTGGCTGTTGCTATTAGCGGTAAAATTAGATGAAATTGTCTCACTTAGCTATGGATGTTTAAGGAATTGAAGGTTACAGCAGTGTAGTTGAGCGTGCACTGAAAATGTCCCTTCTACAAGGACTAAACCCTTCCTTTTGTACTTCTTGTCTTAAAATGAATCTCAAATTTTACAATTTTTTACAATTTACAATTTTAGAGGATATTTTAATCTTGGAATATGTATTTTTCTAATTTTACTAGTCTTTCCTAAAAAGATGGTTAGCAATTAGTTTTTAGAAATTTATTTTCCAGCAGACTTTTTTTATTTCTGCTACCTATAGATATTAAACATGTAAAGCTTTACATGTGTTGTCCCATTTTCACACATATTCACGAGTGCCCAAACAGAGGCCTCTTTTTCGATTTTAAAATCAATTAAGAAAAACCTGTCTTATTAAGGTGATAATCGCCAAAACTTATCTTAGCTCTGGTCATGTGCATCCATTCTTCAGTGCGTTTCCCTTGCACTGCCAGACATCTTGCCTTCTGGCAACTCCTGAGTTCTGCTTCTCCATTATACCCAAAGCAGGAACAGCTGTGATAACATTTACTGGTTGAAATACTGATATGACACTACACTCTTTCAATGCAGGGCATCTTTTTTCTCTGTTCTCTCTCTGGCAAATTATATAAGATCTTTCACAGAAGAGATCCATGCTGAAATATGAGTTCAGTTTCTGGGATGTACCTGTCCTTTCCTTAGCCCTTTAATGCCCTTGTTCCTGATAGGAATTGAAACATGCTGAGAGGGAAGGATTTGTAGGCAAAAATGCCTGAGAAACTATATAGGGAGTATTGTTTCCATCTGGTGAACATTGTGCGGTTCGCCAGAGAAAAATTCAGATCCATCTGTCTTTTCTGGGTATGTCAGAAGAGGTTGCTCTCTAATAAATATTATCAGTGTTCTGAACAGCATTGGGAGTGGTTATGAGATGAAGCGGGACTTTCATCAAGCAGCAGTAAATTAAAGTCTCCTTTCGGAACGGTTTTTCAACTGCCAGTGTCTTTTCCTCTCACTTCTCTTTCCAGATTTTTCTAGAACCTCAAAGGGTTGGCCAGGGGATGTCATAATCCAGTTAATGCATGTCACTGATCTATGGCTTCTGCCTTGTAAATTGGAACAGAGGTTTAGAAGACAGAAGGAAGATAATGGTTGCCTCAAAATTTGCACTCAAATTAAAAAAATATTAATACCAACCTTGACAAGATTAATCTGTCTGCTTTATAACTTCTGCCCATGAAATTATTACCTAAAATGGTAGATTAAGCATTTGAGAACCATTCTGAAAAACAGACATAAGCATTCTGTTGAAGAAGCCTCTTCTACTCAAATACGAATCCAGAGTATTTTCACAGAGCGGTATCTTTTCTTTAAAAAGGCGCAGTTTTCAGGGAAAAGAGCTGGAGGAGGTGATGTCAATATCAATACTAAATGTTTTTTAATTAGGAAAATTAAGTTAATAAAATTGGCAGCACTTAAGTATAGAGTAATTATGTTTAGAAAGCTACTCAGTGATTTGTTTAAAATAAGTCATTAAAGTCATGATTTAGATGTGCTGTCCTGGTTACCCACCACACAAGCAGTTAATACAAACCATTCCATTTTACTCTTATGAAAGAAAAAAATCTATTTTTTTTTTTTTTAAAAGAGCTGTAAATTAGGTTGTGCTGGAAGCATCCATTTTCTTGCCTCCATCACTGCCAACTCCCACTGTTTTCTTTGATATATGATTTGCAGACTACTATTATTATTTATGTGTTTTACAATTACTACGAATGACACCTCCCCTTCCTCAGCCGTAAGCCACAAATCTGAAATGAATAAATGCTGTTTATTGTGACAGTCTGCCTTTTGTCTGTGGAACAATGACAAACTGCACCACTGACAGCCCGTTGCTGCTTTTAACTACTGCTCTCGAGCTTAGTCTTTGAGTGTTCTTCGGAAGGCAACAACAGACAGTCTGGAATAAAATAATGAAAATGTATTGCATTTGTTTAGCATGCTGTGACACCATTGTCCAATATGTTGAGTAAACAAGAACAACAAATTAAATAAGCATGATAGGTTTTAGTTCTCTACATTTCATTGAAATTTGTGCAACTGTGGACACATCAAAATTAATATGTTAATGCTTTTTAGTATTAATCATTTTTATATTCATATAGACAATTGCCTTCTGACTGGACTGAAATGAAGGAGAAGAAATAAAGGAAGCACTTCTAATTCTTTGTGAAATTTTAGAACATTTCTATTCACTCTGCCTGAGCTCTTCATTCAACAGCGTTCTGTGAATGTCTTCTGACTGCAGCTAGTCAGTTTTTAAGAAAGGTTTAGATGACCTGTTTAACATCTAATCATACCTAGAAGAGTTAGTAAGTAAATCAATTCTTATATTTTGACTAGACCCTGACTTCTATCGAAATGCGGACTTGTAAATATGCCCAGGGATTTATTTGATGTAATTTTCTTTTAAGTCAGAGTTTGCATACAAATGTAGCATTTCTTCTTGAAACCAGACATTACCCTTTTGTTTATGCCTCTTACTCCCCTTACACACACCTCGTGCGTATGTGCACACACACATATGCAAGGATATGACAATGCTAGTTTATAAACTTTTTAATGTCTTGTGTACATAAACAAGTACTGCACTTTTTTATTTAACTAAGCACAACAGCATCACTAAGGGTTTTGACATTTGTATTATTGTCATAGAATATCATGCTACTTTTAATAATGGAAGAAAAATGTCTAGTGTTTGACTTAAATCTTTATTCAGCATAATGCTACATGTAGCCAGTATCTGACTGAGAAGGAATATTTTCCTAAATTAGATGTAGGATACTGATCAGTATAGGTTTTTTTTTCAAATTCCTCAGTATATTTAAGGTGTTTAAAATTTCTTTTTCCTTTTTCTTTTCTCGAAACAAAGGTAATGGAGAGAATAGGAGCAAATTCCAAGTCTGCATTGGCACTGCTAGCTTGTAGAAAATACATTTCTTATTAAAAAGACATAATCTTGCTTGGTCATAGTCTTGCTTGGAACTTCCCATAATCTCATACATTAAAATCTTCATTTAATTTTTTAATGCAGATCTCAGATGAATAATTTGCCTTTTCCTCTTCAACTATCTGTATCTCCTTTCTTATTGTCTTTTTTTCTCCTTTGATTTTTCCCTTTGAAGTGCCCTGCACCTGTTTTATTTCTTAGACTTCCTATCTTCCTCCTTGCAGAAGTACCTGGATACATTCTCAATATAGTTTTCTGTCTGTTAAATAGTGAGATTTATTATTTTCATTTCTATTTTTAAATACAAATAAAAGCTATAAAATAGGGAGCAGGATAGATTCACAAAGTGCACAGATTCCTGTCCTTGAAACAGAGCCATTCCTTCAGGACTGCAGTTTTTATACTAATACCCTGAGAAAACCCTTGAAGAAAATCCATGAAGTAATATAGCCTCTTGTATATCTTTGTATAGTGATTAATAAATGCTATAAATTGATAGTCAGTTCATCTATGGATCCAGCAAAGAGAAATAATTTTCTTATATGTTTGAAAGAACTTGTTTGTGAATATTTTTTGATGGTAAAATATGGTAAAGTACATTAAAATATAGTGTGGCCATATAAGCATGAAAATATTCATAACTGGCAGGAAGAGGGTCTTGTATGTGTTCTCTGTAGGCAAGAAGTCAGAGTTGCGATTAGGTTCCTTTCCCAAAGGCTCAATCCACACTAAACTCAAAAGAAAAACTCTTCTAATTCTAGTCTTTCTAGCTTAGCAGTTTTTTATGGTGTTGGACAGCATGAAACTAATGAGTGAATTGCACCGCATAAAACTACATGAAATCAAGAACAGGCATACACATTCAGTGAAGAAAGCTGTTTTGACATTCTCGGCTGGGTATTCTAATCCAATAGAGAACATTTCATCCTCTTGCATTGCCTCCTGGCTGCCAATCATATTCCCATTTGAACAAACAGCATTTTGCTCATTCATATAGCTTAAGTATCCTTCCTAAACACATGAAGTGTGGTTGAGGTATTTCAGATAATGTCTAGGTTATGGCTATTATCTAGCTATAATAAGCTACTCGCCATCACGAGAGCTATCCAAAAGTTAATGAGTTCCTTTTGAATCTGGAGATTAGTTAATGTTAGTTTCATGTGAGTTATTCACAGCTGTATATTGATTTATTTATTTTTTTTACTTTCACTATGAATTTTACTAAGACTATTTTAGAAAGTCTCCTCGTTAGTTGTTTCCTGTGTGTTATAATTGGAACAGTTATTGATAGTTAAAAATAACAGAAAAAATATTTACACAAGGACAATGGATTATCTCTCAAAACCTTAATACAAAGCATGTAGCAACAACTGCTTGTAATATTTCAGAAGAAAATCGAAGAAACACATGTTCAAAATTAAATGGGTGTTTAGTGTCGTTTGAATGTATACAGAGAGATTGATAAATACTAATAAAAAGGTCAGTAAAGCATATGCGACAATACTTTACAGATTTAATATACAGATGAGGCTTCTTGCATGCTGGGAACTTCTGTTATTAATTACAAAAACTCCAGAAAAGAAATAGTTTGGCCTGCAATACAAACTGCCCGAATTTAAGCTTTCATCAGGAGTGTAACAGTGATGCTATTATCAGGCTTTATGTTCCTAATGTGATTTTACACATTATAATCTACATAGTTATGATAGGTTCACATGAACATAAACATTTTCTTGCGTTACAGTGATCTGGTTACCTTTGGTACTTCTCAAACCTATAGAGAATGTGCAGTTTCACATACATGGAATAGCTTAAACAAGCTACAATGGTGAAGCTATAATTCCAACAGAAATCTGTCTCTTGCTTGTGAAACTATTTATTCAGGGTAGATGTAGTCATTTGCAGAATAACAGTCCAAGGGGATCTTTCTTCAAAAGCAGAAAGGTTGAGATTCCTTCATTGTAAAGGAGCCATCTCTCTTCCCCAGTACTCTTGCCCAACCATTGTAGCTGCAAAACCCAGAGCTATTTGTGCTCAGCCTTTCTGAGCTTCTCCTTTCTCCTCTCTAGTTCAATTCATTGCAGAACTGGACAGCATGGGATCAATGAATGAATCCTATTTCAAGTGACAACACATTAATTTAGAAATAGGAATATACAGCCATTTTGACAATCTAGATCTGGTATTCTAATCTAATAGAAAAGCTTTCATGCACTTACGTTGCCTCTTGGCAGCCTAAACAATTCTCCATCTGTGAAAATAGTACTGTGCTGATTGTGTAACTATGGTGTTTATGCTTTAATTTGAATATATAAAGCAGGTTTTCGATCATAAATGTGTTTCTCTTCCTTCAGTTTCCATGGGCCCTGGGGTCACTAGAGATATAAACCAGGAGCAGTAACAAGGGAACTGTGTATATGACCAAAAAAGAGGCCATTCATTCAGACCCCTTGTGGTAACAGACCAATAATCCTAGAACTGTTTTCCTAAACTAGTCACCTGAAGCACCCATACAGGTAGATTACATAGGTATTTGCCATTACAAATTTTACTGAGTATTTTTTTACCCATTTTTTTCTACCATGAGTATTCTGAGCGCTACTCTGCCTCAGATTCATAGATTTTTCTGGAACCCCAGCATCCAAATCAACAGCCAACAGGAGAAGAAACATAGACACAGGATTTGACTTGACTACCAGACAGTAATTTTGCTGCAAAGTTGTCATAGGAAACACATCAAGAGCTTGCAAAACAATGTAGGAAACACCTTCTGGACTGAATGTGACTATAATTAATACAGTCACCAAAATTACATAAAAAGAAGTGTCTCTCAGACCATTTCCAGTGTCATTTTAACTCCCGATCTTAACCTGTAAAGAAGTTACTACATCAAGTCCAAACTAACACAGCAAAACAAAAACCTCAGACAACCTGCCATTTTATGGCCTGAAAAGCAAAATGAAACAAGAATCTCAGAAGCCTTATGAAGTTTGCCAGAGATTTCTTGCTACTAGTTAGTTTTACATACAGAACATCAGAAATCATTGTGAAAAGGTATCCATCCTTCTGATTAAATTCATTGTCTGATTTGATAACCTATTGAGCATATGTAATTGGTATTAGCTTCAAGTGTGATGGGGTGCTATAGTTTGTTATGCTTTTCAAAAGGACATGTTACAGCAAAATACAGAAATTCTATTTATGTCAGTGGAATTACTCACTAAATATTCTCAAAGATTTGCAAATGATTTTTCTGTGTTGTCAAGTCAATGTTTCCTATGCCTTTACTAGTAAGGAAAACTACAAAACCTTGGTCCACGTGCGGTCATTAGAAAGGGAATCTCAGAACATGCAATTTAAGGTAATATAATAAATCTTTTATTTTTTTATCTACAAACATTCTTTCTTTGATTAGTTTTTCATCAGCATAAGAAGCCACAAAATATATAAAACTTGTTTTTGCATTCCACTACTGTCTTCAGAATGCTAGGGTGTTCTCCAAGCACTGAAGCAGTTAGAATTCCCAATGCAAAGAGATTTACAGATAAGAAATGAGGGATAAGAAGATTAGAAATAAAATACATGCCATTTTTGTAGAATGTATAATGAAATCCTTATTAATATGTAGCCTTGACTATGAAGTTTCAGCATGGATCTCTCGGACTTTGTAGAGGATTTGAAAAATCTTTTTGGAGTAATTACATAAATATGCAAAGGAAGTCTCTTAGTTTGCCCATGTTATCTGTCAGAAGCTTACTGAAAGAAAGAAAAATCTGTAAGAAAGCTAGCAATCGCCTTTCTCCAGAATATGCACTGCAACTGGTGCTGCTAAAAACCTAGACGAGGGAGCTGTTCACTGAAGAGGAAATATTTGCCACTGATGAAAGTTTATATGGATTATTGAAGACTAAAGAGAATTGTGAGGGACACCAAAAGAACCTGCCACATCCAGAGAAAGGAAGTTCAGCAGTGGCTGATGAAATTCATCCTCCCTGAGTGGGAAACAGCACACACTGCAGTGAGCGAATTACAGTATCTTTCATGTACTGAGGGACTCTGAATTAGACATAGCCTCTCAGGGCAAAGATCTAGGCTTTGCTGTGGACAGCTCAATGAAGACATCTGCTTAAAAAATGTATCAGAGGTCAAAAAAGTGAATAATTTTTCGGCTGTGTAGGGAATATTATGGAAGATATTACGATGTTACATAAATTGATGTACATCCCTACCTTGACTGTTAAATTCCATTTTGGTCAACTCTTTTGCAAAAATGATATACAGAGGAAAAGTGAAGGTTATGCAAGGGCATATATATTTTCCTCCAGATTAGAAGGGAGAAACATAACAAGAAATACAAAATTCTGAATAGTAATCAAAATTTCAACTGGATGTTTCCCTTTGTTCAGTCCTAATAAAGAGATCAACTAGAGACATATACTTTTATGAAATGTATGGTTGGTCTTTAGTGCTTAGACCCTTTTATTTCTTTCAATTTAAGATTTATGATAAAGTGTTTAATTGAATGCTACATGTCTGGAAATAATAACTGAACATTTAATACTGACAGTAAAATACAGCTAAAAACTGAGAAACTTCATGTTTAAAAAACATGATTTAATCATCTATTGTGTCCTAAAATTGCATCATTCCTGTGTGGTCTTAGAGAGGAGAGTTAGGTATTTTTCCTAAATAACCAGTGTTATTTTCCACTTTTAAGCTCAGATGTCTTGTCTGTTGTTTCCTCTGTTCCCAGGTTCATGACATCATGCAGGTTTTGTTTGGAGGGGTGGGATGGAGGGGGTGGGTGGGAAATCAGTTATTAAATATCCCACTGTATTTTTATAAGAAACTACCAGTATAGTGGAAAACTTTTGCTCAAATAAAGACTAGGTATGTTTTTCCTATTTGCAACAAAAGCTTTTTAAGAACTGGAAAGTAAAGGAGATTAACCCTTGAGGATACTTACCTAGACTTCAGTCTGTGAAAACTTTTCAGATTATGATGATAGAGCCTTGTCGATTCAGAATGTAGTAAAAGAAAATCCAGCAGTAAAATGTTCCTGTAAAGCGCTTTCCCAAATATAATTTCAAAGCACTGTAATACCTTTAGCTGACACTAATTTGAGCCTTTGAGGACAGTGTGCATACCTCTTACATGTGTATAATGAAGACTTTAAGATGACTAGAAATATGTTTTAGTTATCGTAATGACTCTTTGAACAAAAGACAATGATCAAATGGTTTACTGTGATGTGATAGAAGGAGAGAATATATAGTAGGAAACACAATTACAATTATCCAGGCAATTAAGCATCAGAACATGAAGGTGTAAAAAGAGGAAAAGGCCCAGGGCCCCTTTCCGCTTACCTTTGTTTCCTTTATTTCCATTTTTTTGTTATTATTTCCCTCCGTGTTTCTCCCTACTATTTTCTTGAGCTAGAAATGCGGTTATTCTACAAAGATGAAAACTTCTTGATTCATTCTGATGTTTACACTGTTAATTTAGTACTTCTACGTACAATGCTCATTATTTTTTTATTAGTTTTTTCTCATTTTTATGTTCTTTGTTACTAAAGGGTTTAATAGAGTTACTTCTACTCTTCATCTCCACCCTGAGAAAAATACTACAACTCAACCTTAAAGCAATATAAAAAAGAATAAAATCTAAGTGTGATGTAATCTATAATGTCTGTGTTATAATTTTCTAACAAAAATATTCTTTATCACACATAAATGCTAATAAGAAGGATAAGCTAATAATGCTAATAAGGTGGATAGTCCTGAACTCTATCCATTTTTACAGTATAAAATAAGAACATTTTACTAGACTTCTTCCTGAAACTATCATTGTGCTCTGAGTTAGCAAAGTTTTATTGCTTTTGAAAAAAATGTTGAAAGCAAGAAGTGAGGGAATGCGCTCTCTGCTGAAGCATAGGTAGGAAACAGTCAGATTTCTGGGCATAAGGAGTCTCAGAAAAATGTTGGAGAACTGAGGTGTGCTGTTGGGCAAGCTTTCATCTGATAGATAATGAACTAAATTAAAATGTTGTAAGTTGATCATTAGATAGGTTTTGATTACTGTACTTGCAGTAGTTCTTAAATATCAGAAAGTACAAGTGGTACAACAATTCCATTGAGACCACAACACTAAACCATTGCAGTCTCATCTCTAAACTCTTTTATAGCTATTCTATAAAAACTGGTCAAGAATTATTAGATCAGTTATGTAACTTTATTGATATTTAAATCTATTTCTTTTCTCATGTACGTTGTAAATGTAGGTAAGGGGAAAAGTAGGAATTTAGACACCACCTGCATGGCAATGACTCACTTTTTCTCATTCTAAGATCTATTATTTAACTGGTACTTTTGCCATTAAATACGTGTGAAAATGATTCTATATAGTCTTAACTTAAGTAAGCAAGAGTGTCTGTATAATCAAGTTAGATGCCTCACTGAAGTAAAAAACTCTTACATTTACATTCTTAGTCAAATATTTAAGGATATGAAAAATTAATGACTCTCTTGATAAAACCTATTCTTTATAAACCCCCCCTTGACTAACACCAGCTATGTTATGTTCTTTCTCTTCTTTGATAACCCCTGTAAAACTTCAGTATTGTACCTGGCGCTGTTCTCAGGTCACAGACCCATACTTACGAGGACTCTCCAACTGACTCTTTCACATATTGGCATGATACCTGCTTTGCTGTGTACACTAAAATGTTCAGCCCGAACAATTTCAACACATATGGAAAAAAAATAGGTTATTTTTGTCCAGAGAACTCATCGATTAATTCTTTCAAAATCTTCTACTTTATCTGACATTCTGGTTTTAAAATGATGGCTTTAAGAACCATGTTAAACATTATTTCTAGTTACTGTTGACAGAGAAGAGATTTCATTACCATCATGATGTATGTCATGTGCTTTCTGACTAAATACAGAATGAACCTAGTTATCGAATAATACTGACATTTTTATTTGTTATGTTTAACTCTGATAGCCATAGGTTTTTTCCTTGTATCTTTTCCTGTCTTTTTTGTAACACCTATTTATTTTAATTATAATTTTTTCCTAATTATCTCTAACAGTTTCAGTTTAGATTCATTTCCCTAACTTGTTCTTCTTGTAAGTGATTTCAATTTCATGAAGTGTTGGTCCTTAAAGAACCATAATATGTATATTTATATTTTGGACTATATTAGCACATGAAAATTATATAGTCTAGCAATCTGTGGTCATGCATTCTGTGCTTTGTAACTTATGATGAATGATCATCTATCTACCTACGAGGTTGTTTTTAGGAGGCTAATTTATACTTAGAACTTTTATTGTTTTAGAAAGAATTTTGCAGAGTGCAGGCAAGCAGAGAGATATCTTCAAAGTAACCAAGATTTTTCTCAAAGGAGTGAAGTAGAGTTTATTGAAGATCAAAAAAATTCAAATATATTAAAAGTGACTCTATGTGATAGAAATTTACTAAAGAATTACATGAAAGTGGTAGAAGAAACTTCTGAAACATGTAAGATAAAGCTGAAAAATAAGCTGAACCTCAAGCTCTCATTTATTTTGCAGCTCGGTGATGTCACCGTGCCTGTCACAAGCTGTGTTGCCTCGCACATTGGGCTGGAAGCCTCGTGCAGTAAATCCTTGTTCGCCCTTTGATTCCTCCATGCCTTATCAGAAAAGAAATGCACACATACAACTCTGCATAATACAAGACAGTAATATTTAACACAGTGCTCCTGCGACATACACAAACCACTCATTTCTTGTTAATATGGCAACAGCAGAACGTCTCCAGAGGGTTGTCCAACCTTATAATGAGACTTGTGTTATGCGCAGTTCTGTAGCCTCAGAAGTGGCCGTGGATTCATCCCCTGCTGTGAAACTTGGCTGCTGCCCGAGGCCCTGTGGAAATCACGTTTCTTGCTATGCCTGACCACGTGCAAGCCTCCCTGCTGAGAAAAGCAAGGAAATTTGCTGAACTGCATTCGTCTCTCTCTCCCTCACCATCTGAGACAGAGAGAAAAGCATCTGCGGGACAGTATTTCCTTCCTGATCTTTTCTTCTGAAGAGGGAAGTAGGAGGGACATAAATATGTTCCTGAGGATGTGCTGATTGCAAAAGTCAGTAAAGAACTTGATTTCAGGAGGACAGTTGTACACTAGCAGATAGAATAGAGACTACAAACTCAGCAACTACAAGCACATTAGAAAGAGGATGGAAGGAATCCTTGAATATTCTCTTCTCAAGAGATACCAAGACCAGGGTTTGGAAGAAAAAAGGAAATGTCTAATGTGAATCATTCCTGTTCTTGTTATGATGTGCCAAAATCAATGCAACAGTAATAACCACGACTTTTTTTTCTTATTTGATGCATCTAATCTCATCTAGTTGATGGCTATTCCTTTATTTTTTCACATGTGAGTTGAGTTCCAAGAGTCAGTGAAATGTAAGGGACCAAATTCTGAAGAACAGGCTGTCAAATTATTTAAAAAAACCAAAAGAATTACACACACAAAATAGTGTGCAGCAGATAGTATGTTATACGCCACAGTGCCGAAGTGTTTAGAAAACAAGTAAATGAGAAAACTTACTAGCTTCCCCCCCAGGAGTGCACAATTAAAGGACTTGAGCTCAAATACAAGGCATGTTCAGTATTTGTTGGGGTCAGAGTCCAAAATAAGAATAAACCCGAAAGGAAAGAAACAGGGTGTTAGAAAAGTATAAATGGAAACTGCTCTTGAGAACACAACTGATGAGGGGGAAAAAAGCAATTTTATTTGATTTTATTTGGGGTCTTTGGTAGCTCTAGTATTTCCTATTCAAAACCTGGGAAGAGTTTTTCTCGCATAAATAGTAAGTGTATTGACATTAATAGAGCTGTCATAGTATATAATCATTTGAACTGGTCAAAAGAAAGACAAAATGTTGCTGATAATGCTAATAGCAATGTTTTAATAAGTTAAGGAAAGGTAACTTTTGCATGCAAGCAAAGGTGTTCTTTTTTATGTATTCAGTTGTACTGCAGAAACAGGGAAAAGTGAGCACCAAGACAAGCCTGGCGAGAGCATTACAGTGGCCTGTGGCTGGAGAGAGATAGTTCACAAATGAGAAAACTTACCTTGTTACGGTGGGAGAAAAGAAGGTACTACGTAAATACACATTGAAGAGATGCAAGCTGAGAATGATTTCCAATGGACTGGAGGGAGAGGATCATAACACAAATGCAGAAGTCAAGGATTCCTTTCTCAGTGATTCAGAAAGGAGGGGTGTCTTAGGGCTGTTATAAAGAAACAGAACCAAGCAAAAAAAATAAATTTGAGATGTAGCTCCCACCAGAAAGTAGAAGATAAGAGAGTAATGGAATAAAAAGAAACAAGAAAGGGAAGGATTTCTATTTTATAAATGTTATTTTGTTTGGTTGGTTGTTTTTGTGGGTTTTTTTTTTATATTTAGCCAAGTGTTTAACACATAGAAGTATCTACTAGAGTCTGTGTATGTGTATACATATATGTGCAGAAGCAGTATAGATGCTTTCAGTGCAAATGTTCTGTTTCTTTTGAGGAATAATGATGAAGCATAGAAAATTTTGTAAGCCATAAAATATTACATCTGCAGGTTGGTCTGTTGCAGTATGTGTTTATACATACATATACTACTATGGATATTTTAAGTGGAATATTATGTTCTCAGTGCAAATATAGCTTATGACCTGTTTCCAGGCTGTTAAGTAATAACATTGGTGGGAATCCTATAGGATTCTGTATGATCCTTTTTTGCAATAAGCAACTACTAGGAATTGGTTTGTTCCTGCCAGACTGCTGGGTGCACAAAAAAAAAGCTAGATGCAATTTATTTCACATGTTATGCACATAACAGTTTGGGTAGAATGATAAGTATATATAATCAAACTGCTTTTGAAAACCATGATATTTTGTCATTCATATGAGATGATAAAGTTTTTAAAAAATTTTTATAGTTATTTTATTCTAATCAAATGATGATGTAGAATCATTACTTAAGGTCAAGAAATTGTCAATCACAAGATTAGCTTTTGTTCTAAGACAGGATAAGAAATGTACTGTATTTAAATTAAAAGGGTTTATATAGTGATTCTGAAATGGTTAGGCAAACAGTAGATAGATACAGACAGTGCAACTAATACAGAATAGTCAAGTGCCTCAAAATTAATCTTAAAGTATAAAGAGGGAAAAAAACCTAGTCTGGTTGACAGTTGCATTGCAGTAGGAAAAAACTCTTTAAATATTGCTGGAATCCAGTAGTTCTAGAGTATATTTATACAGTTAATAAGCAGTATTCTGATTTTTTACCTCCCTGGAGTCTACTTCGTTTAGACCACATGAACAAAAACCCAAAACCTTCTTCATTAGCACTTAAAACAGCACCTTTCATCACAGCAATTGTCAGCTTGGCTGCAATATCTGGATTATATTTTGCTTTTTTAAAAATTAAGTGTTATAGATGAATATTGACTTACAAATACTACTATCGCATTTCGAAATATAGTAAACTTTTTTCCTTATTATTTAATGTCTACTATTATAATGCTTGGTATTGTTTGGGTGGTTTTAAACTGCCGTGTAAAATAATTTACTGCAGGCTTCCTCAGTGAATTTTTGTTCTCTCAGGTGAGTGATCTGCAAGGAGGTCCAGTTCAACTGCATAGTGCAACAGATGAAGGGCACAGTGTCATTGTGAACCCCACATTTTGTAGTGTTTCAGTTCAAATTTTGGGGAGAAGGTAAGAACATTCTAGGTAACAGTATAGTCTGATACTATGCTTTTTATTTCTGACTTGGGGAATAAATTGCAGTGTGGGAAAAGCAGCTGAAAACACGGATTAAAGTCGAATGCAGGACTATTGTAGGCCCTGTCAAAATAAATGGGAGAATATTTTTTAGTATGTAATTAAATGTCAAGATTTGTGAGTTAATGGAATTTCTGTAGTCACATCAAGGTCAGATGAGCAATTACTGTTTATGAATTATCTGAAATCTTGTATAGCCTCTTCTAGCTAGTCTTATAGCATCTATTTATATTAGACATCTTTGCCATTTCTGATGTTTCTCCCCCATAGTTTCTGTTAACAGCAATGTGGTGCATTTTGTCAATTCTGTAGTTATTTGCAAAACCTTTCTTTATTTCACTGAAGGGCTTGCAATTAGCCCACTTCTCCCCATTGAGAAGCATCTTTGTAATAACAGCTTTCCTGGCAGAGCTTTTGTTAGGCAGATTTTAAAATCAAGAGTCTATAAAGGTTGGGAAAAATCCAATCATACAAAAGTTCAGCAAATCCTTTTCAAGGTCGTATCAGTTAAGATTACATAGACTTTCCACTTCAGCAAACATTAGAGTTTAGCATTTTTAGGGATGAATTTGCAGTGATAGAATTAATAAAATAAAGCAATTCTAAATGAAATTGTTTGCTGAAATCAAAGAAAAGCCTCCCCCCCCGCCGCCTCCCCCCTCTCCTCTTTAGTGGGGTTACCTTTCTCCCCCATGTAGCCTCTTGTATCCCTTTCTTTGAAGTCGTTCACAGCTTTTGCTTTGGCAGCCACTGGGTGTGGGAAGTATAAGGCTATAGCAAGTATCTCCGTAGCATAATCCACCCAGTCACTGTTGGTCACTGATACAGCTGCATGCAGCAGCTTAATAGTCAAAGGGCATGGTAATTCCCTCCTTCTGTCTTTTCTTTCTTCCGAGGCAAAATCTTCACCTGGTGTTTTTGATTCATGCATTCTAATTATGATGGCTGCCATCATCAGCCCTGTGGGTGACACTAGAAATTCTCTGAGCCAACAGCTAATACCACAGCTTGTTAAGCAACCATGTCAGCCTGATTTTAGGGCCCATTTTGCAGTTCACCGCAGGCCTATCTAAAAGCATCAGGAGTCTCCGTCTAGCAGGACAGGCTCATTGTCTTTCTAAATGTCTCCTTCTGATAAGCAGATCCAAATATGGTTCATTCACTGTGGATTTGAAGGCACAGTGGGGAACTTGGCTCACATAGGGGATACAACAAAATGCTTAATATTTTCACTTGGTATAGAGCTAAAGAACCCAATTTTCAATTCCAGGATAAAAACATTTACTCCCTGACTATGATCAAGAGTTTGAAATTTAAATCAGAAGTCTTCGAAAGCTATTCTAACTCTCAAAGGAGCAGGCTTTCCCATACTTAGTACAAAGAAGAAAATCCTGGGCTTGTATTAGAGTTTGTCACACAGAATTCACACTATGACCAGAAATGTCCTTTGTTGCCTAAAGATATTGCAGAATTTTTTCTCTGAATAATTTTGTGTGAAGTATGTGATTCCAATGACGGTGGGGTTACTAACAGCGCTATGAATACTGCAGTCTGATCTGCCTTGCAAACTTTATTTGTTTTTAAATAAGTGCTACAAATGCTTTACTACTGTATATATTTCTATTTAATGTTTTGGCTGACCCAAGCTTTGGCAATAGAAGGCAATGAATATCTTTCAGTTGCAGGAAATGAGAATTTTACAAAAAGTATACTAATGCTGCTCTCTATATTTAACTGCCTCTCTGATCTGCAAACTGTTATTTTTTCTAGATAGAAACAGGGTTAAGTTTTCTCTGACAGCACAGGCAGTTTGTCATCAGAATCGGAATTATAAACATGTATTAAGAATAAAGTGTGTTTTCCATTTCAAGCTAATAATTATATTTTAGACTATATTAAAACCTGGCTGCATTGAAGCACTACAGCTTAGTTCATCTAAGAATCAGCAAAGACAGATAGAAAAACAAATAACTGGCCTTTCCTGTAGCATAAATCTACAATTATAATATTAACTCAACACAGTTTTTGTTCTCTAAGAACAAAATCACTTACCAATGAGGTATGTAAAAGTGCTTATCTTGCAGAACTATCAGTTTGAACCAGTATGCATATGGGATGAGCTAATTTAAGAACTCCACAGGAAATTAGAGTGGCTCTTTTATTATCAGCATCAATTTCCTAAATACTGTGTTGCTTTTGGCTTGTATTCCATTGACCTATAATAATGGTAGCGGAGACTTATTTCATCCGTTTGTAAGTTGGCAAACTGGCAGCCATGCCTATCTGTAAGCTTATTGGGGAGATAACCAAGAAGCCCATTTTGTTGCAGAAAAATCTAGTATTTTGTAGCCCGTATTCCCTTTTAGTGATTGTGCTTTCATGTGTAACATGCTATTGGAACACTTCTTCCCCCTCATAAATTCCCAAAGGATTTATAGGAAAAGGGCATTTCCCATATACATGATAATTGTGCTTTGGCTAACATGGATATTTTTCCTGTTTTGAAGTGTAGATTTTCTACTGTAGCTAAGAAACTCTGGCAAACCTTTGTTTGTGGGTGCACAGGACAAAGATACAGACTTGATTTTGATACATAGGAGTTACATCCCAAGCACAGATACATGCTGGGTGGAGGAGAATAGATTGAGAGCAGCCCTGAGGAGAAGGACTTGGGGGTGTTGATTGATGAGAAGCTCAACATGAGCCAGCAATGCATGCTACAGCCCAGAAGACCAACCGTATCCTGGGCTGCATCAAAAGAAGCATGGCCAGCAGGTTGAGGGAGGTGATTTTGCCCCTCCGCTCTGGTCTGGTGAGACCCCACCTGGAGTACTGCATCCAGCTCTGGGGCTCCCAACATAAGAGGGACATGGTCCTGTTGGAGTGAGCCCAGATGAGGGCCACAAGGATGATCAGGGGGCTGGAGCAGCTCTTCTATGAAGATAGGCTGAGAGAGTTGGGGTTGTTCAGCCTGGAAAAGAGAAGGCTCTTATAGCAGCCTTCCCGTATCTGAAGTGGGGCCTACAAGAGAGCTGGAGAGGGACTTTTTACAAGGCCATGTAGTGATAGGATGAGGGGGAACAGTTTTAAAATGAAAGAGGGTAGATTTAGATTAGATGTTAAGAAGAAATCGTTCATGAGGAGGGTGGTGAGACGCTGGAACAGGTTGCCCAGAGAAGATGTGGTTGCCCCCTCCCTGGAAGTGTTCAAGGCCAGGTTATGGGGCTTCGAGCAACCTGGTCTAGTGGAAGGTATCCTGCCAATGGCAGGGGGGTCGGAACTAGAAGATCTTTAAGATCACTTTCAACCCAAAACATTCTATGATTCTATGATCTCACAAAATTT
>VZSC01009107.1:70040-117164 GCA_013398225.1 Steatornis caripensis
GTGTTCAAGGCCAGGTTATGGGGCTTCGAGCAACCTGGTCTAGTGGAAGGTATCCTGCCAATGGCAGGGGGGTCGGAACTAGAAGATCTTTAAGATCACTTTCAACCCAAAACATTCTATGATTCTATGATCTCACAAAATTTATATATCTCTCTAAATACTAAATTTAAGTGATCAGGCAGAATTTCTATTCTTATTGTCCATCCACTTTTTCTCTAATATGTCTGGAAGCCTTTTGAACATGGTATGGAAACCTGGGAGAAACCTGAGTACAGGATGGAGCAAAAGCTGTGCAAGTTACAGTGTGGAAATACAAGAAGGAAAATACCAGGCTATGTGGACTTAAAAAAATAGAGGTATGGCTAGATGTCTAAAATTACTCAGAACAGGATCATCAGAAAGACTATAATAGGAGATATTTTGTTAGAGTGAAAAGACAGCAATAGGCTAAGGATTCATGCACATTGCTGTGGCATAGAGGTATCTATGGAGAATGGTATTACATTGAATCTGCTAACGTGGTTTGATAACCTTCAGCTTATTTGAATTATATTGACTCTGGTCTAGACTGAGCCTAACAGAATGTAAACATGAGTCCAACATCTTTTCCCCTTCTTCATTATCCTAAAACATAAAACATGTCTTCTACTTCTGAAAATACCCCCCATCACTCTAAAAATTTTTAGATTGGGGTTAGGAGTTAACACAGTTAATTCCAAAGTGAATCAGACAAAATACTTCAACACTGATATTTAAGCGTCGAGCAAATGACTTCATGAAAACTTCACAGATGAGTCCTTCATCCCCAGTCAGTTAGCATGCCATCAAAAAGAGGAAAACCCCACACTGAATATAAATCACATTGGTTCTTAACATATGCAAACTCTTAAAACTTGTATGAGCAAGTCTAGTATTTTTCCATATGACTTTATATGAAATATTGGTTATGATTTCAGTACTAGTGGACCCATCTGCATGCTGTCAATCAAAGTGTCCTGTTTGGACTTTATCTCCCTTCATTCTTTCCAGCAGGCTGCAGCATGCTTTCAGTTCTCAGAAGATATAAGCCTTTCCTTTAAAAATAACCAAGAGCTTAGCAATGAATAGTACTGCTGCCTCAATTCCTTCCATTATAAAGGCCCGCCTAATGCTTTTCACTTTACTTTTCATTTCCTTTGTAGTGCTGAGATCTGGGAAAATTAAGATCTGTGGTACTCCATATTCAAGCATATATTTGAAACTTGCAGCTTGCAGCATTCTCACATGATCTCTGCTATTAGTGAATGTAAAAACAGTTTATACCCATCTACCTCTTCCTATTTGCTGAACTAATAGATCAGTGGGAGAAATTTTCCATGCATAGTGTAAAGAAATAACTGCTTAGCTCAGGAATTTTTTGGTTTACCATAGATCAGGGGAGCGGATGACAATCCAGAAATTTTGTAATTTTTCTTTTACAACTTTCTGCTTTGACTTACGTCTCTAAGAATAATACTATCCTCTTTCTGGTGAAGGTGCTGGCAAAGAGCTGTTAATTTCTTGTATAGTCTGATTTTAATGATACAGGCAGCAAAATGCAAGGATGATTGTAGAAAAATAATATAAATAGGAAAACTTGGGGGAATAAAAAACCACAAAACATTGATTTGGGTACTAGTCAGTCACAGAAAACTCACTGTTACATTAGGCTGTTAATCTTAAAACTAATAAGGAGTTATCAGAGGAGATACTAGGGATTGGCATGACACGTGCAAGTCCTAAACTAGTGTTCTTTATACAACTGGAAGATCAGAGGGTGCAACAGCTCATTGCAGTGCATCCTGCTTTCTTGCAAAATACATAGCTAGCATTGAAGAATCTATTTTAGTAAGAAGACAATTTTTTTTTTACTATGTGCATGATCTCAGTCTCTGTCTGATTCTGCTTTGGACTCCAAAATTATCTCATTCATGCCACTTATAAAATGCTTTGCTTCTTGTTGCAGAGCAATCTCACAGCACATGAACTGGGTATCTTTTGGTTAAAACAAAACTGGAATTTGTGCTTCTTGCAGTATACCTAATCTGCTTCAATCCCTACACATTTAGTGTGTGACAGCAAGACTAAAGATAGTCCATAGCACAGTCTGAAACTTGTAGTGTGGATGATGGGCTCTCTGTACCCACAGCTGAGCTTTACAACTCTACTCTTATGGGATTACACTAGTATGAAGACATAGCCATAATTTATTCTGTTTCATGTTATTTTATTTACACATATTGGTAACAGTCTTTATGAGTGTAAGTTGCATGGAATCTAGGGGAAATTTGGGTGCTGAAAGATCTGGCCTTGATCTTTCAGCACCCAACAGTATTGGAAAGAAAAGTCTGAAGACACAAATCTCATCTCTTTTCTCTTTTTTGTTCTTTTGTACTGATAACCACTCTTCCCAGTTGAGAAGAAATTGGTGTAGCTCTGATTTTTAAGTCAGAGACACTGTAGCAACTTCCCGGAAGTTTTTTAGCCAATGAATTTTTTGTTCTTAATTCCTAAAACTGGTATTTCAACTTTGCACTTAGCATGTATGTAACAATGAACACTTCAAATGGATTTAGAATAGTGTGAGATATGTGCAGTGGGAAGGGACAAAACAAAGATTCTGTTCTTTCCAAACATAATGAAGCCTGTAAAAAAGCAGCTTATCAAAGATGTAAAGTCAACTGCATTACTACGTTCTTGTTTTCTGAGTAGCAGCAATTAAATAAACTTGAAACTGGTGGCTGTAATCCTCAAGGTTGGAACTGATTAATAAAGCAAGTGATAGCCTGCTGATTTAAAAGTAAAAAGCTAAATAAATACATGTTGCCATTTTCAGCAATAAAGTAATAAGCAGTTAGAGTAAATATGATTGGCATAAAATAATGTTAGAAATAATGTAACATACAGTCATGAAACAATGTCAAATACACCCATGGAACAGCTATTGATGTCAAACTTGCAAAATAGGATGGCTTTCCAACAAATATATCCACAGTTTAAATCAGAGTTAGGATGATAGATATGGCAACAAGTTATTCATGGCAAATTTCAATTATGTCATAACTAGTGCCACAATAGCAATATATATTTAATCAAAGCATGATCATTGTTTGACAACTGCTGTTAAAAACTTCCCTAAAATCAAAGAGATTATTTTGTACAATTGTAATAACTGAGTTATGCAAGCGATCGGAAAGCTCTACACAGCTGTCCAAGGGAGTAAAGAATCTAGAAGAACTTGGCATGTCAAATTATTGCAACTCGTTAGTTAACTAAAGAAAACACTTACTGTTAAATGGAACTACTTGCATACTAAGGAAAGCAGAGATTGATATTTGATATCTCAAACCGGGGGATTAGTTTACAAGAAACAGTGAAGCTGGTTGACACTGAAATTGCATGGGATAATTAAAACAGGTAGTTTCATTTCCAGTATGGCACATTTGTGGAAGTGCTTTAACTCTTAAGAATATAACAATGGCCACAGTGGATCAGGCAATAGTTCCTTCTAACCTATGAGTCTGTCACTAAGAGCGGCCATGCATGGATATACAAGGAACAGCTATGCAGGCATATGATTCTTCTACTATTCTCCCAGTTACCAACTGGTTTAAGCTTAGAATCATACAGACACAGATACGGTTCATGCACTTAGTCATGGGTCTTTATTCTGTCTCTCTTTCCAGTCTCCTCTTGAGCCCATATAGACTTTGTATATGTATAGCCTACCCTAGCAAGGACTTCCATAAGGATCCTCTCATTTCAAATGTACCCTCTAGTTTCATTACTGGTCCTCGGTTCTTGTGTTGTAAGAGATGGCCAGTGTCTACTCATATCTCAGTGATGCTTTTGATTTTGTATACTTTTGAAATCCACACAAATACATCTTTTTAACAGATGGATGAACCTTAGCCTATGCTGTTCTTCCTCATAAAGCAGCACTTCCACACTTTTGATAGTTATTGAACTCCCTTCTGAACCTTTCTGAAATTTCTGAGATGGGGAATACATGTGGTATTCAAGGCGTACAGAGGATTAACTTTTGGGTACAATGATGTTTATTGTGTTGCGTTGTGGTCTATTCCTAATGCTTGGATTACCTTATAACTGCTGGTCACCTTAACTTGCGCTTTAGCAATGGATTTTGTCATTTAATGGTAATGTTGGTAATGTCAAATATCAAAAGAGATTATAGTATCTCAACTGGACCACTGTGTACCTCAAGTGGATCATACACATGCTTCATGCTTCTTCTGAAGAGCTTCAGTATTTGCCTTTGTTAAAACTATACTTACGAAGTAGAAGAGATCTATTCATGTGACCATTAATCAGAATCTTTATTTACCTGGCACAGACATCAGGTTTACACATAGGTATGCAGTTCCTCAGATTTCTCATCCCCTCCCTCATGTCCTATGGTATCAAGGCAGATTTAAGGAAGAGATTTTATACCATCACTAATAGTACAGGCATTTTACCTCTGGGTTCTCTGAGTGAATACCAGCTGGCCCCAGGTGTTTATTGCCATTCATTTTTGTCAATGTTTCCGGTAATAAATTCTACAATCTCTGTAATGTCAGATCCTCTGATGATTCTCTGTCAGAGAGGGGTTAGCAGGGGATTCTTCCTAGTCTCTTTCACAATGAATGCAGGGAATTAATTTAGTTTCTCTGAAATGTCCTCAGCTTGTCTCAGCACTCCTTTTGTACCCACATCATCAGCCGGCACTACAGAATCTCTGGCATGTGTCTTTCTCCTCATACATTTCAAAGATTTATTATTATTACTTATTTCTTCTACTAGTTGCTCCTCAAGCTCCCTTTTTAGACTGTTTGGTTATGCTTTTACATTTAATCTGCCAAGAGTTCCTTGTTCTCCCTATTTTCTTCATTTTAATATGATCTCAAGTATTTGGAGGATACCTCCTTCTCTGTTATAACCTCCTTAACCCTTTTTTGATCAGTAATGTGCACTTGTTTTTTTCCAATATGGTATCTTTAAATAATTTCTATCCTACAATTTCCATACTGTCTGTAAAGATTTACTTCTCTTAGTTGCCCTCTGTAGCTTCCTTTCAATGAGTTTCCTCATATTTATTCTTGAAATGCCTGGCAAACATGGTTCCTGAAATCTTCAAGATTAGGAAGGATACTGTTTCACAGTGGGAAGCTTATATTGGACATATTGCAGCATCATTTTCCATAATTTATGCTGACTGGGGTTATAATGACAATGTTATTTTTGTTTTTCAATTATCTAACAGGAGAAATATATCAGCATGTACCAGAAGAAAATTATTAAACATTTCCCATAAAAAAAAAAAAGAATCCCTGTTTTCTGACCTTCATTGGAAAGTTTTAAAGTTTGGTAAAAGATTCCAAATAACAGAAAAATACCAGAGTTGTTAGTGCAGCCTGTTGTCTAACAAAGAAAGCATTTCAGTTTTCCGGGTGAGATGTTTTAGTTTTAATAGTGTATACATGCTGTCTTGACACCAGGGCAGCCATTCCTTCCTTGGTTTTTAAATTATGGCACAAACATTTCTCATCGATTGCAATTTTACAGCCATTTCAAAGCTCAGCTTTGGGCCTATGGTTTCACTGTGCCTGTACAATTGAGGAGAATAGCTACTGTGATGGGTACTATTATGGTCATTGTGTTCCTGTGAGGTGGACCTAAGTCTCTACTGAAGCTGGACAAGATGCATAAATGTCTGCAGTCCTCTGACTATTCGTGAGGGATTTCTGTGAACTCCCAAGATGTAAAGAATGTGCTTCTTCCCCTGTTTCATGCAGGCTATGAAAACATATCATTTTTAAAAAGATTGCCTATTTGCACCACTACTGCATGGTTAATACTCAATTTCAAGAAGCAGGCTATGTAAAGAGAGGCTTTGCATCAGACTTCCTGAGCTTATGTCATTAAATAATCGTCCTCTGATTGTTCAAAATCAAGAGCTGAGTACCTTTTTCCACTGTTACAGTTTCCTAGGTATGATACTTCAATTGGGTGCTTTTTGCCTGCAAAATTGAAATTCATGAGGTGTACTTTTGTGGCTACAGGATACCTATTTGGCGTGATTTGTCATCTTAAGTATTTAACATATCTTACATACTTAAACTGTATATTGATACACAGAACTTTGGGGAACTTTAAGTTTCAGAAACCTGTTTCACGGCAACAGCTTCTGCTTCTGCTGTTCATGTAGTATTGGCACAACAGTATAAAAATCTTATTTACTAATATCTCTTTCAGCATGATTTTACAAACTATAGGCAGCACTGTTCCTGACTTTCTCATTTTTATTGTCAATTTTTATCTGCTTAGAGGTGTTCCACACAGACATTGGTACTGGCAGAATTAAAGATACAACCCATGAAAAATTACAAGGAGTTTGTTGTGAAAAGGGCAGCTCTTACTAATGATTCACAGTATATCATGAAAATACAGGTCCCTAATAGATCTGTTCTTACACCTTTACATCTGCATGTGCTTTTGGACACTGCAAAAGAGACGATAATTGCCTAGAAGAACTTCTGGTGTGGCCTTGCTCATGAAACTTTAGGACAAAATGTAAAATTTATTAATACAAAATTCTAGCAACTGAATACTAAAGTCAGTTGTCCAAACTGATTGCTTAGATTTTTATGCTTTCAAGCACTTCAGGCATGAATTCCTTCTTAGCCATGAAGAGAATCTTTTTTACACAAGCTTGAAATTTTCCGGAAAGTAGTTTTTGTTGTGCTGCCTATATGTTTCAATTCTAATTCCCCATTCCTATGTGGTAGAATATAAGCACATGCAGTCATAAACACTCTCAATTCCATCTGCCAGAGCAGGTTGTATATTGTGCCTATTTTAGCTTTGTTTAATACTTTTTGGAAAGTGCAGAATTTAATTCTGGTCCAAACAGGAAATAGTTAACCTCTAGCAGACATACTCCTGTTGGAGACAAAGCTAGTTGTTACTCTTTGTGTCTGCAGTGAGCTGAATGGAGCTAAAATCATGCTGAAAGTTCCAGTTTTGAGTTTGTTGGGATCTATTGTTTGCTTTCCTATCCAGCAAGGGATCTTTCCCTTCCTTTCTGGGCAATTTAGTAAACATCTTTATCTCCAAATTCTCCTTTATTCTCCAAATTAAACTTATCTGTGCCTGTAAAAGCAGGTGGGGAAATGAATATTCTGAACTATAATTATTCTACATAAACTCCCAAAAGAATTGCTGTTGATAGGTTACCTGTTCTGTTAGGTAGAAACAGTAAGATGTCTGTGGTGTTCACTTAATTTTTATATTTACTCTGTTCTGAGCTATCTGTTTTATTTAATAATGTTGCTTTCTTGGCCTCACTACTGTCCTACAGGTTGCAATATTAGCCTTTTACCCATTCCTTCAAGATTTGCGTGTCATGATCTCATTCTCTATCAAGGAAATATTTTTTCTATTTTTTTATTTAGCCCATTCAGGAATGATGACTGATCTAATGAAAAGATGTGTGTATTTCCAGGTTATTTTATGTATTCTTTTCCAGGTTATTCATGCATTGTTTTTCTCCAAATACTACTAAAAAAACCTATGTCAGCCTAAAAAGTCAAGGAAATCCAGTAGCTAATAATTAACTTCTAAAAGGCAGATATTAAAGGATAATGGTGCTCTATCTGCATGCTAAATTTGGGGGTTTTTTTCTAACTGTTAGGTAACTTGCCCACAGTTTTCTTCCTAACCGATTCACTATTTACAAAAACTAAATTACATGATCTAGATGAGTAGTTCTGAAAAAGTCACTGGTCTTAATCCAGAAAAACAAATGAAAAAAATAATGTGATTTCTCATTTGGGGATGCTGAACAGTTTTCGGTTCAAATGGCATTAATAGAAAGATGTGTGTAGCTAAAAGGAACTTCTACAACTTTTTAAAAGGACTCTCTCAGTTGGCCTTAGGAGCTCAGAGCTTTGCACTGTGTTTGTACACAGTTTCTAAGAGTTTTCTGACATCTAGCCACCTTGATCTTTAGACCACGTATACCCAAGGTCTGTCTGCAAGCCTCTGCAGATATGTCCTCAGCTTGTCTCTTTCCTCCGTCTTCTACTGTCCTTCCTTCTGTCTCTTTGAAGTTCAGGCTATATGCTTTTTTTAAATGAAACATGAAACTCTCAATCACTCAAAAAAGGATACTGGGAATTTACAAATAAAATAACTGTTGTGAGACTCGTTTTTTTACTCTGCTTTCCTAATTCCTATCAACTCTATTAATGTTAATTGAATGAGCAGATCTTCCATTCCTACACACACACACAAATATAGCCGTACTTATTTTTCTGTGAAGACAGTTATTTGCTGCTCTCTGAACAGATCTCACTATTTCAAGCTGCTTTCCATACACTGCATTTTCTAGGTCACTGAGACCTCATTAGATATTTCAGAGCTGTGTTTGCGGATTCCTAATACTTGTAAGCCTGAAGAAAGTATTCTATCCAAATGCTGAGAAACAATCTTTAAGCTTCATTCAAATGGCATGTAGTTTGTTGTCATTTTTCATTACATGTCAATTTATCTGTAAATCTGGGAAAAAAAAGTCTAGCCAGAATGTTTATGGCTCTAATAAAAAATAAAATCCTCAGATTATGACATTTTTAGAAGGACTCAGAGCAGAGTACTGTAAGTCAAAGTGAGCGTACTCTTCCATTGTACATAAAAATTTTCCTTTGAGTTATTTTATTAATTTATAATACTCTCTCTAAGGTTAGTTTCAGTAAATGGTGTTAATACTGAGTGCACATTTGGAAGTCAGCTTTCAGTCAAACACATTCGATTATAAATCCAAGTTAGAAAGACATTTCAGGATACATAGCAATTTTATAGCTCTCTGGTCACCAAAAATATGCTGTTAAGAATATGTTGTAATTTATGGGGAGTTTTTCTCCAGAGCTGCATCTGATCAACATTGAATTGAGAATATAGATTATCTTCCGGATTGATATAGTCCCTATAGACTTGAAACTACACGGTGTAAAAAAACTCCTGTATCCAGACTTTAATCAAAGATGAAAAGGATGAAACAAGCACTCCTCGTAACCATTCAGTAGATCTGGGTATTGTATGTTCAAGAATGGCACCAGGAACCCCCCAAGGGGAAATAACAGGATGAGACTAGGAAATGTTTGTGACTAACAGGATACAAAGAGCGTTCTTTCACTTCCACATGTAAACAGTTTCATATTAGCCATAGTATAGCATTTCCCCTGGGAGCCACCTATATATTTTAACAAGAGTTACAGAAAGAGGACAGAAAATCTACCACGACTTCTGGTGTCCAACCGCAGGTAAAAAAATGATTACAGTTCTGTTGGTTTCAGAGGCTTATAGATAGCAATTTATATTTCTAAGTTTCAGCTTGTCATTGAAAATGTAAGCTGTTGCAACAGACAGATTTTAGAGGCAGTTCATAGTAAAGTTAATGTATCTCTTGATAGCACTGACTTTCATTTACTTATATGTAGACCATATTGTATTTATTTATACTACCTTCTATCATTGAAGAACAGAACTTAAAATGTAATGTCATTGCCAATTGTTCTGTATCCCTTTTGATGCGTAATTGCATAACATCGTGGTGTTTTGGAAAGCATACAGTGCTAATTCACTGCGGTATTTCAAGCATAGTGCAGAATCAACTGTAATGGAACTCATCAGAATGTTAACTAACTGAATTCAAAAGTTCACATACAAATATATGAATGAAAATATACATGAACTTATATTTATAGATAATATTTAAGTTCTAAATATGGACAATAGAATTTTGATGTTTCAGGAATTCTTTTATACAAGCTTGTGTTTGGAAACATATTGACTGTTAAAAGCATAGGATCACTCTGTGTCAATTTGCAACAAAGTACTTTGTGATAAGTACTTGGTATCACTTGCAAATTGATCTATGTCATCAGGAGGAATGCTGGATATTCTGGAGGTGATGGAACATAGCCATAACTCTGGATGTGCACGTCTTTGAGCCTAGCAGAAGCTGGGATCATGTCCAAGCTCTGAGTCTGAGAGTCTTAGATGAATATAAAAAGCACAGATTGTACAGTAAAGAAACAATGCTCTTGTAAACACAAATGGAAATCTCTATGAATCTCATCTTGGTTACACACAAGGGGAGTGTATTCTCCACTGAAGTCTAATGGGATGTGCATCGAGGGGAGAATAATATGCGCCATTGCCTTATTCACTAACAGGTGAAGGGTAATATAGATGAAATTGAAGAACTAATGACAAGGCAGTTCCCATTAGCATATACAAGGCAATTCCACATTTTGCAGCAAAGTAGTGGCATAAACCAAGGAAAGATTAAGTCTAAGACCTGCTGTCGATGTGATGAAAACAACTTGACATTTGAGTCTTTCAAGTGCTGGTTTATCACATGAGTGGCTCAAATGATTACTTTCACTGTAGAATCTAACAGTGAGAGAACCTGAAGGACCTGCACACCATATCAGATACGGTGCAAAAGAAACATTGAACTGCATGAATTTGGAGATACAGCATGAAGTTATCATTGTTTTGCACACTTCTAGCAAATGACTGAAGGAGCCACCTGCCTAAAGGAGTAGGAGTGTCATTTTTTGCCAAAAGATAGATAGATCAATCGATTGATTGATCTTTAAAACCCTGATCAGTTCAAGGCTTACGTCAATGATTTTTTGCAGCTGTGAGTTCCAAAGGTTAACAGTACATACAGACACATTTCCTTTTCTTCAGTTGAGATGTAAAGTGTTTTCCCATTCCTCTGTAGACATTCATGGACAAATTGCTCTTAAATGTCGCAATTCAAATATATATCATATGATGTTTTAAATGTGTTTCTGAAACTTTTTAATATTGTGAACAGAAATTTGATATCTACCATCTGGAGAAACACATTTTTTAATCTGTGTTCTCTTTAAAAGAACATTGTTTTTTTCCAAAAGGTCTTGCAAAACTGCTGGTCAAAGATAATAATGCTCCAAAATCAATACACCTCGAAAGGTGTTTGTAGCAAGATTAAGAAAATACTATATACTGCTCTAAATATGAAATAAATATATATAAGATCCATTTTATTACTTCTAGAGAATTTCTCCAGAAGACAGAAGACCTTTAATCTAATTCTGGTTGGTTCACAATCTAGCTGAGGGAAGTCAGATATTTTTCCTGGGTTTGTTAGAAATAACAGAACAATACATGCGTAGGGATTTTAGTATTCACTGATATTGATTAAATGCTGTGAAGTCTTTTCTCCTAAAAGAGACATAATCACCTGCTTCATGTTTGTCTAATAATTCGTTATATTTTCTAAAGACCTTTTCTAGAGGGAACAAGAAGAAATGAACAATTCCTCGGTTGGACCGAAATGTTTATTGTGGTCACTTAGTATACTATGTCATTGTAGCAGCACTCAGTCTCTACAGAAGTTAATGACAGCTGTATACATTATCTAAAATATCTATCTGTATACTGGCAAAGTCTGCGTATTACATAACCATAACTAACACAATTCCTTGAAATTGAGAAGTGAACATAATACAAGGTATACAGACCTCTAAGACTGCATCTTTTGACTATAGGAGATCTGTTCTATAACTCACCTCTGCATGCATTGAGAATGATGATAGAGTAAATTCTTTTTCACAGTGAGTTTTCAAAAAAATGTACTGATTTTAACTGGATTTTATTTAAGTAGGTCTTACTAGATTACCATTAAAATACTTTTCATTGAAATACAAAGAATACTTTAAAAAACAAGCAAATCTCAATCCTGATTTGAACAAACAGAAATTTTATTAATTTTTTTAACAATACAGCTGATTTTGGAAAGCCACTGTTGCTTAAGCTGTAGTAAACAAATTCTTGAAATAAAGCCTCACTGAAAATTTCATTTTATCTTTTCATATCTTTTTTGTTATTATTTCTGTTATTAATTTCTTAGCTAGAAAAAATGCTACTTCTGCTGTTTGCATGGAATTATATCGGCATGTTTTCATGATTTCAGGTTATTTTTGTGCTGGATTAAAATTTTAGGCAGTGAAAGATAAACTGTATTAGATTTAGTTTAATAGGAAGGACTGTAATCTATATTCTACACTCTTGTTAGTAGCCAGAAATATTACTGGGAAGTAATGCTGTAGATGAAAGCCTGAACAATTGTTTTGCTCTATAATGCAGAGGTGAAAGAGATGGAAGATAAAAAAAAATCAGTGTTGCAGGATAAGCTTTCAGAGGCACTGAAACTCCCAAACAATATTTCATTTTTTGCTAAGAATCATTGTATTCCAGTTACTGCTATACCTTTGGAGGACAATATATTCATAGGTGCGTGCACCTATTCTCTTGCTCTCTGCTCATATATTCAAACCACTTTCTTCCCACAAACTAGCAGAGGCGGACATATTTCCTGATTATCACTCCTTACTGAGAAAGTGTAGTAGATCTTTTAGACCTGTTTGATTTTTGACTTTCTGTTCACATCACATGTCTGCTTTTGCTAGCACTAGTGCTAATACTAGTGAAGCTGCTGTGCTTAAAGGCAAATTCGACTAGTACAAAGCCAGGAACAGGTTTTTATCNCATATTCAAACCACTTTCTTCCCAGAAACTAGCAGAGGTGGACATATTTCCTGATTATCACTCCTTACTGAGAAAGTGTAGTAGATCTTTTAGACCTGTTTGATTTTGACTCCCTGTTCACATCACATGTCTGCTTTTGCTAGCACTAGTGCTAATACTAGTGAAGCTGCTGTGCTTAAAGGCAAATTCGACTAGTACAAAGCCAGGAACAGGTTTTTATCACCATACTTCAAGAAGATTACATTGGAGAGGATCCACTTTAACTTCAGTGAAGGTTTTTCTAATATTGCTGGGCTGACACCACTACTAAGCTGGCTGCAGCGTACAGATTTTCCACTATTTCCACACTCGTTTAATGTCAGTAGAAATAATGGGCCCAGCCAGGGTGAGTGGGGCTGCTGATGGTGGGCACTGGCCAGGTGCAGTTGTTTGGGGCACTCAGGCAGGTCCCTTGGCACCGGGACAATCAGGAAGGCAGGACAAGGTCTGTTCCTGGGGTAGGAGTATTTCCTCTCAGCCATGGGATCAGGTCCTCCCCTCTCAGCATAACCTACCTTTAAAGGTAGTTTTCTTTCCATATTGTTCTATTTCAAAACTGCAAGCACCTTTTTTTGTCAAAGAAAATATGACAATGCAAGAAAGAAGTAAAGAAAATGTACTTAGTAATAGAAATAGCATTTTGAACTTACTTCCATTATATACATAGTGTTCCAGACTGCACAATTGTATTACAAGTAACTGTGTTTCCTGTGCTTGTATGCAGTGGCACTATGAACAAATTTAACCAGGTGACTCATATTTTCTGTGAATTTTGGGGGTTTTTAAAACTACTGTCACTCCTGATGTCTTGCATGTATGCACGGTAGCAAATATAATCCTATCTGCAGTCACTGAAGTTGCATCCAGAGATAAATTAGACCACAGGTTTTCACAGTGTGCTATTAAAGGAGCACAAATCTTCTTCAACAAAGGTAGTTAAACACAACACATTCATTATAGTGAAAATAAATATTAAGATGTTTTAATTTAAAATAAATAATTTTTAAAAGACCTTCAAGACAGCATTTTTAGAATTTTACAGATTTAGGCTTGGGTTCTGAAGTGACATTGATATAGACAGCTTTTAATAGGCAGAAATTGCTCAGAGACCTATCTCAATGCATGACATTGTAGAACAGCAGCTATAATCATTTTTAAATCGTATAATCATCCTGTGCTTATACAAAGTATTTTCACAAGTTTTCCTTACACAGCCTCTCTTGCTGTCTAAAGACAGACAGGTGCAGGCCCCATTGAGTGGCCAGACTTTTAGCTTCCTGCCATAAGCCCAGTCCCCTGCTATCATGAGCATCCATGTCATATAATCCCTTTCATCAGGACAGAAAGCTAGTCACAGATCTCTAATTCTGAGGTCAGTTCTGCTCCAGCACCTTCCTCGATTAGACAGCCAGGGGTAGAAGTGCTCTAATTTGTACCTTCTTATCCAGGCTCCAGAGAGGTTAGCCAGTGCAGCCCACTGTGGCCACCCCCTGTGGAAGCACTTCTAGGAACCCAACACACTGTACCATGAGTATTAACATGTGCTTCATAAAAAGACAACTTACTCATATCTCAAGCAAACATGAAACTGATAGACCTCCCAATCGGTTTGGAAGGTGTAACAATTACCTGCAAATCATTTGGAGGAAGTAATTTGGTTTTGCTGTATAATTATATGTTCCCTGCAATATGGCATCCATTAGTTTTTTCTTTTTGAATTTTTAAAAATGTGTTACATACACCTATTATATGAAATTGAACATTCTTCAGACAGAATTAATACTGTGTGCTGCGAGCCCCCTTCCTCTGCAACCAGGGGCCTCACCCTTCACTGCCTTTCGCTGCTGGTGGTCATCCACATATATAGTGCGAAGAGCTGAGTGCACTCCATTTAAGAATTTGACATACATGATTCTGTAAAATGCACCCTGGTTTTGTTTGCTTAGTGCAAAGTGGAATGATTAAGGACTATCAAAGACATTGGAGGCTTGCACTTCAAATTTCTTGACTTCAGCATATACTTGGTAAATAGAATTTAGCATATTTGTGGGTGACAGATTTTTTTTCAAATGCCTGTTTGAAAATCGCTTGCACTTGATGTTCCTGAAAAAGTGGNTGTTTGCTTAGTGCAAAGTGGAATGATTAAGGACTATCAAAGACATTGGAGGCTTGCACTTCAAATTTCCCAACATGAATTTCTGTTGAGAATTTCTGAGCAGGTAATATGGAAACCCACTAAACAAACCAGTGTGTGAACCGTATTAATCTGTGAAGTAGTGATACCAAACTGTAAGGGATTTCTTGACTTCAGCATATACTTGGTAAATAGAATTTAGCATATTTGTGGGTGACAGATTTTTTTTCAAATGCCTGTTTGAAAATCGCTTGCACTTGATGTTCCTGAAAAAGTGGGGTTTAAAAAAATAATTTACACGAGACGGTAAGAGAATACCTATTTTATGCAGATAGTCACATACAGAATACCACTCATTATTAAATATATATACACACACAAGGAGACACTGAACAGACACAACAAATGTATTATATTCTTTAGCTGTGTTAAACTCATGCTACTGCGCATTTTTGTGAGACCCAAAAACTGAAAGTAAGTTTCTTTCCTAGACTGAAAGGCTGTTCTAAGGACATATATGTACTTTCAGATATTTTACTCTTTTCAAATCCCAGATTTTTCCTTCATCTTTGCCATTTCAGTGTATGGGACAGAATAAGCTTTCACTGTGAAATGAAAACTCCAAACTGTTAGAAGAGACATATAATCTTATCAAATCCAGTTCTATAGGACTTTTATATAAGCACTGTACATTATTATTATGTAGTTACATACAGAATATATGAGTTTGTTATGCCAATTAGTTACTCTTTGTTCTTTTTTTAATGTACGTTAAGATTCCAGAATTGCTGTATTGAGAACTCAACGATTGCTAAAATCTAATTTTGGTCAGTTTTTAAAATATAGTTAATAAGAACACTTATCTGTAAAGGGTATCTGTAGCTACATATTTTCGATAGATCTTAAGAGATGTTGATTTATTTGCAAAAGATACAGAGGGGGTGCTTTTTTTCTCCAAAATTTTGAGGACTTTTAAAATGCTTATACTGAATGAAAAGCAATGAGAACTAAAATTGCTGCATTACTCAAGAAGTTATTTACATGCTAAGATTAGAACTCAAAGTGGGAAACTAACTTAATCAAATCATACTCATATAATGCAGTAAAAATCAGGTGTTCTATTTTTTCGTTCCTTTCTTTTAAATTCTGGTTTAGTTAGATAGTTTAAAAGAAATGTTTTCATACTGAGCCAGTCTTGTGTGTAATTACTTTAAACTCTTCAGAAACTAGAAAAATTTGTATCTTCATTATACAGAATTCTTGTCATCAAAGCGTATTTGCTAAATAATAAAGGACACAGACATCAACTCTTTGTTATTTTATTAATCCTTTGGCAAGTAAAGTTAGTATTTTCAAATTTTACATTAATTAGTAGAAAGAAATGTTCCCAAAGAAGCAGCTGATTGTAAATCATCACTAAAATGGAATACAATGGGAAGTGGGAAAGGGAAGAGAAAGAATATGCAAATTCTAAAGTCTGCTTTAAATTATTACGCAATGTGTTTTTCTTCAATCAATGTAAATGTTAAACAATATTATATGATGACACGCTGCAAAATTATCACAGCAATAACAGAATCAGAGAGATTAATGTTTTGAATGTGTGAAAGCCTTAGGAAAGCTGATAAATAGAAAAAGAGAAAACAGTTATCACAAAATAAAAATACAAGACAGAAACTTGAACAAGATTCAAAGGTCAATTTAAAGCATATTTTTAAGGAGCTCTTTATCACATTCTTCATCCCACACAAAAAGAATTCTCTTACGGGTTCTTTTTCTAATGCTTCACACATATTTCTGAATCCTAGTAGAAATGTCATAGCCAGGTTATGCTTTTATTAGCAAGGAAAATAATAGCAAGGGCAAAAAAAAAATGCAAAAGACATGCTATAAGCAAAATGAAGCTCTAGTGTAATATTTACCAAGATGAGAAGGAGGCAGATAATTCAGATACAGAAATGTTTAAGCCTGCTTACATGGAAGCGTTTGGATATGTGTGTGTGTATATACCTTCTCACTTCTATCTCACCCTTTTTCACAATGTTAGTGACATTAATATGGTATTTGCTGCATTTTCAGCTAATTGTTGGTTGCATGGTAATGTTATATGAGTCTGAGAAGTTACTGCTTTCATTAAATAGTACCACTGCTCATTTTGAAAGATCTGAAAGTCATGGGTTTCGTTTGTGCTTTTTCTCTTTTCTAGTCATAAATGTCTGACCTTTTGAGACTCAGCAATTTGTCTGACCATCCCTACCCTCACCCACCCAGAACTACGTCCTAGCAGATCATGGTCCAACCATCTTAGGGCCGTACAGCCCTAATCTTTAGAAATCTTTTTTCCCATCAAACTCAACAGAAAGTATTTTTTCTGTGAAAGACTTCACATCAGAAAAAAAAATTGCTTCTTTTCCTGTCTCCATTCGTAGACCTTACTACAGCACACAGATTATGTCCTAGTAAACCATATTAAATGTCGGGAAGAGAGTAGTGCCTGTTGGAAAGCAAATCCGGCATTTTGAGGTCTACATAGATGTGCTAACACCAAGAACATAAATCAGTGGTCTGGCATAGCCTCTGGTGTTCAAGGCTGAGACAAGTATTTTAGTCAGCTGAATAATAATCTCAGCAAGATGCAGTCTGGGCAAAGCTCATAAACTCTCTCATCCTTACTGTCTTTTTATTGCTATGAAATCTGACAGTGACTTTTGTTTAAACATGCCGCTAAACCAAGAGTCTGTAGAGCAGAGAATCATGAAGTTGTGCCCCTCCATCACTCTCTACGTGGTATACTCTTCGCAGTGTGCTGATGAAGTTCCCAACAGCATTTGTGCTGCATAAAATGTATCTGTGGAGAGGAAAACACACCTTGATGTTCCAACATTCCATCTGCCTGAAGGATTCTCATAAATAATGCAGTGTTTTTGAAAGGACAATTTAAATAATTTGTCTTAAATTTCCTTAGTCTTGAGTGTCGCTCTTCTCCATGCTTCTTGATCACCATAAATAGTACACAGTATTTTTCACTTTACATCTTGCATCTCAGGATATGTGTACTTGGTCTCCTTTTTTTGTCGTCCAGAGGGTCATTGCTGAAGGATAGAAGGCTTTCAGGGTGAAGGAAAAAATGCAATTTTAAATTTAGGTTTAGGTTCAATTTCAGGCTTCTCAACCGTGACTGTGTCGTACTCATGGGAGTTACATGCACATATCAAAGAAAATAGGTACTTAAATATCTGCTTTGATTGGCTGAATGTCTTTAAATAATTTATATATTACTGTAATCACAATATTTCTTGTCTGATGAGCTTATGTACTTGATTCAATGATGAAGAAAAAACCCAATAGACTAAGTTGTTGATAGTAACTCCCAGGGAAAATATTCTCTCTTAAAGCATTGCTACTGTAAGTATTGAAAATCTTGAAATGTTACAGAAATTGAAATTATAAAACCACTGAAGGAAACTATTGCATGTAATCACCATAGTCTTTTTCTCACAGCTTGACTCTGTGACAGTTTGATGAGTTTATTGCAGTTGGCATGGATTGCTTTGCCTGAACTAAATGGCAGCTCGCTCACATGTCCTTGATTGTGCTTAGATTAATCAGAGGCTTTTAAAGTGATGGGTTTTGTGTGGTTTTGAAGAAAGCCATTTTAAAAACAGATATTTCAAGACGTTTTTAAATAAAGGTATTGCAACAAGACCTCTATCGCCTCAGTGAAATCCTACCGGGAACTATCTACTATAGTCAGTAATACAGGGACAAAGATTAGATTAGTTCTTTGTTATGACAGTATGAGTCTTTCCTGCTTTTAAAAAGTGTAAACATTGCTTAAAATGACCATCTTATTCTAACCAAATAAATTCTCAGTCAGATCTGGAAATCCTCAGCACAGAAGTCTGTTATAGTGACTAAAACAAAATTGGCTTAGATGACAGTTACATAAAGACTGGGGCTGTATTTAACAACTCACAAATGATACAGGGAGAATCCGTATTATAAAGTAAGTTTAATTTTAAAGTGTTTAATAAAATATTTGTTCTTTACTTTGTTTTCATCAAAGCTTCTGCTCACAGACAGACAGAAAGAAGATAAACAGAACCTAGGCAGCACATACCCTTTGATAGCTACTACGTAGGTCGTCTAAGAAAAGAAGGGGTTCCTTTCAGGTACTTCTTGTGAGTTAGATTTATTCAACATCCTTTTTCATTGCCTGGTGACATATGTAGTCCCTCACAAAACAAGGGCATTATGATTAGCCATCGTCTCCATAAATCTATCAGCTTGAGCTGCTAATATTTACATGTAATGCACTTAGCATCTGAAGCTTTGCATTATGCATAGTAAATCACAACGGAAAATTTGTAGTGCATTGTCATCTTCCTGCTATAGCAAAATTCCGTAACGTGCCTTAAATGTTTACTCTAGTCTAGTTATTAAATGTATCAAGTGAGGTAGCATAATCTCATTAAAAAAAAAAACACCCTCTTCCTCAATGTAGTGTAGTATCTTATTCTGCGTCCAACCTCTCTGATTCTAGTGGAGATAGGATGAGGTGCTACTATCCACCCAAGCAAAAGTCAGAGAATGTCATTAATATAGTTTTTTTTTCTTTGTCTATAGCGTTAACTCAATTCCACCTCATAGCCTTTTGCTGTGTCCTGTCTAAATCACCTTCCATTTAAACATGTCTGTTTCTCTTTAGGGAATTTGTGTAGGGGGTAATAAGAAATTGAATCATCATGAGAGATGTCTCACTTCTTTTCCCTAAGCTTCCCTGCTTTCTGGAGTCCTTAAGGTATTATGGCATATACAATACACAATCCACTTTCACCTGCTCCCCTTGTACTAGTCTGGTGCTACTAATTTGTGCACAGGAGTGGAGGAGCCTTGCTTGCTCCTTCTTTAGCCACTCCTCAGTCCACATAGAGATATCAAGGCTGTAGTGGTTCCTATTGTTTTTCTTACATATCCTTATCTGTGAGAATCTTTGTTGAACATATGTATCATGGAAGACTGGAGTAACACTCCTCTGGGTAGCTGTGTTAGTGTAAGTTACAATTAGCCTTTAGTTAAATTTTAAATATGCAATTTTATAGAATATGCAATTAGATTTCGATCTCTTCAGTGTTTGAATATTTTTGCCTTCTCTGAAATCTCTCTGATTTGCAAAAAACTTAACCTACAACTGGCCTAATCTCTCTGCTCCTGTCATTAGAATAATTCAAAATCTCTGAAGATAAGTCAAAATGCAGTGTCCATTCTAGTACTGCCAAACACTACACCAGCTTATCTGCGAGTCCATCCTCCCTGCTACTGAGGAGAATTGGTTACATTCTCCCTCACTAGAGGTCAGATCAAAATGAATTTTGCTAATTACTGCTCAGTATCAGAGCTGACAATGGTAAAAATTAAACTGCCAGACAGAAAAAGAGCAAGACATTTTAAGTAGTGAGCAACTGTCAATGGCAATTATTTCTTGCTACAGCATCCATTTTATTAAAGGTAATGGAGAAACCAGCGAAAGTGTTTGAGGGTTCAAAGATGGTAATTGCTTTTTTCCTTCCCACCCTCAAGAGATTTGAATTGTTTTGTCTTCCCTTTCACCTTCCACTAAATTTTTTCCAGCTTCAAGTGAATTCTCTCTAAAATCTGCTGAGACCATTGATGGGCCCTGTGCTATGTCTTTCTCATATTTGAAATTAAAGTAGAAAGATTCTTCCATATGGTAGGCTGGAGAACATCATCACAATCCTCTTTGTCTCAATCGAGACTCGATTTTAAAGACGTGTATTCATGTATAATCAAGTGAACTGGAATCCCTCCGGGAGGAGGATTAGGTTCCAACATACTGAAGTGCAGGATTTGTATCCATAGTGGGATTTGTAGTGCTGTGACAACAGCAAGGCTGAACTAGAAACAGGGGTGTCACCTACTGCAGTATCAGCAGACACCTTCCTTTATAAATGAAAAAAGTAAAATTCTGGGTTTTAAGACAACTGAGATATTTGCTTCTGTAAATTATAGTAAGGGTAATGCAGTAAGATATATATGCATGCAGTAAGAGTTATAGTAAGGATTGTATCCAGCTCTCCAGCATGACTTCCATTTGTGTCAGTTATGTTTCTTGGGTTTTTTTTCCCCTCAGTTACCACAGTGAGGACTGGTGTTTTTTTTTTTCTTTTCTTTATTCTTTCCTTTTTTTGACAATAAACCCTGAGATTTCTGTGTCATCAGATGATATCAGGAGCAAAGGTCCTACACACAAGCTTTCAGTACCTTTGTCTGAAACTAGTTGTACTTCTGTGGTATTTGGGATAGGCCTCACTTAGATTTTGAGAGCTCCCACCATGAGAAATCGAAGAAATAAAATACAAAAGAGAAACGCAATCACAAGATAAAGTAAGTTGCTTTTTCATGGATGAAGAAGAAATACATACAGGCTTGTATAATATCTCTTCTAGAGAATGGAAAGAACACATGTGTTTGAATTTTGTCAGGAGTGAAGAAGGCTTAGCTTTCTAGGAAAATAAATTAAATACTCTTTTTTTTTTATACTGTTGAATTCTGGATGATGCAGAGTGATTGCTTTTACAGAATTATTTTTCATTGACACTTTTATAATATTGTTGTCATCTGATTTGAAATTTTCCAGTCTAAGAGGACATCATTACCTTCAATAGACTGATCCACATGGCAGTGTATCTCAGTGTAAGAGACGTACTTTCTTTCAGATTAGCCTGTTGAATGATTAGGCCATTACCATTGGACAGTAGACTGCAGGACTGTTATTTTACCCTCAAGCTCATAAGCTATTAGCTTAAAAGTAAACTATTGCAAAAAGAAGTTTCAACCAGCGCTGCAGCATTTGTACACATTTTCTGGTATGTATTTTTTATATGAAAATATGAATTCAGGCCTCATTCTTTATAAGATTAGTAACATATTCTGGGTGGTACTTAAACATATAAAAATTCCATCAGATCACCTCCTCCCATCTGCCCATTCTGCTTTTCCCTTTCTATCACTTTTCTCCTTTGTATGCTTCACTAGCTTCTTGCTTGTTTATATCTATGTTTAGTCTTCTTATCTTTGACATTGAAGTTGAGTCAACTCCCAGTTATTTATCTGAGTGCCAGTTTGACCATATCAGAGTCACAAAGTTGTTTCCTTGGACAAATGGCTCAGGATCAGCAGAGCTTTTTTAAGTGCAGACACAGCACCACATGGATGTAAATTGCTTGCTCCCAAGACCATCACAGGTGAGTTTGGTTACGAGTGCAAGGTATAGGGACTTCCAGCTATTGCAGGAATAAACTTGGGTCTTGCCATGTTCATTAAGACCCAATACAGTGCTAGCCATGCTGAACCTTGACTGGCTTTCAGTAACCTTTTTTTGCCTTGTCTGTCGTTCCCAGTATTTTCTATATTTTTGTATTATCCAGGATATTTCAGCCCTCATTAATGAAAAGTACTTTCCTTTCTCCTCTAATTCCTTTGACTAATATTAGTCTTTGACTAATAGGATTGTAAGTGTTGTGATCAGGAGAACTTAGTCATTTATACTTGTAAAGCACATTCTGACTTCCATTACTTTATGTTTAATAAAACATACTCTCTATCTATTGCCCTGTCTCTCCTGAAGGAAGGAAAGACTATAATGATAAGTAAAAACAGATCTAGCATTCTCTGTAGGTTTATACTTGAAAGTTACATCATGCTTAGAAAACAATTTCTTCTTCTGCATTGTATTTTATTCATCTGTGTAGTCTTTGGCTTTATTTGGAACCAAATACAAAATTGCTTCCAATGCAGATCCAACACTTTAAAACTGAAACTGAAACTCTGGCCCACTACCTTCAGAGCTTTTTTTTTTTCAATTTGGAAGTGCTGACATTTTTAGTAAATATCCTGATCTGATTGTGTATGATGATCCAAGTGGATTAAATTTACATATAAACATATGTGCACTTGTCATACTGGATTGACTTAGCAAGCTGTCTGTAGTTTCACCTTCGCTTACAAGAGTGAATTATCTCAGTAGTTTGATTGCAAGTAAAAAGTGGTGTGGTTTTTTCATACAGTGTAATAACTTGAGACCTGGTGAACATTTGGTATGACACTTTATCATGATCATTCATGAAATCAGTAAAGAAGCCAGTATACAGACACAATTCAAATCTTCGAGACGTGTATCATCTGAATACAATGCTCTCACTAGGTTTCTATGAATTGAGTTGTACGTAGTCTAATAACCTTTCATTGACTACATTGCTGGACGTATTTACAGTTGTTAGTGGCTTAATTTCACACATTTAGGTTTCAGCATAATCATTACTGTCATGATGATTACAGTAGTTATGGTAATAATGTGGCTCCAGCATACCATTGAAAAACTACTCTAAGGATGGTCAAAGTCAGCTACTTCTAATAACCAAAACAATCAGTTCCAGGTTGCTTGTTACAAGTTTAAAGATGCTATCTTCAAACATGTTCTGTATATTTTATAACCAGCTGAAACTGGCAGGTTTAATAATCTATTGCCAAGGTTATTTAATAAAGAAAAGTGATGTCTTGATTTTTGCCCTTATTGTGTATTATGTTTGTTCATTACCTGCAGCCAGCACAGTCACACCAATAAAATGGTAAAAGGAATAACAAGATCTGAATATATTCTGTTTTAATGCTGCAGTAAAGTATAAAGGCATGATCAAATGAACAAATTTGGGATATCTGTATGGCACACAGCTCTAGAAACAAGACAGATTGCCTCTGGTTTGCCAGTTTGAAAATAGCTCAGCTTAGCAGGGACTTAGAGTTATTATGTGATGATTATTGTGTAGTGAACTGGTTAATTCACTTCCTAATTGACAGGTTGTTATATCCACAAAAGCTAATGCCACAATTGGCACTCTACTTTGCACTATTGGTAGAAACAGTGAGCGCTGAATGGGGTATACAGACTATGCTGTTGTCTTACCGTCACAAATAGTAGTTCCATGGCAGCAATTATATACGCTGGTGGGAAATTGGGGTAGCTTTTTTCTAATGTGAACAATGGAAGGCTCAGAGTTTGAAGGCTGTCCATTTGGTGTCTATCACAGAAACTAAATAGGTTGCAAAAAGCATTAAAAAATCTATTAGAAGTATGATTTGTCATACTTAATCACCATATGTTTGGGTGTACCAAGTAAATATACTCAAAGTTCTCAAAAGGATAATAGTTTTATTTATCTGTATGATCTTCAGAGTTTTCCTAGTGGTCAAGAGGGCTTCAGAGTATAAAATAATACAGCATATATTTATTGTAGTTACATATATTAATATGTGAAATAAAAGACGTTCTACTTGTACCACGTTACATACACTGCAGCTACAGCAGAACATCTTGTATACTAAAATGTGATGCCAGTTTGGGGATCTCCCTTTTATTAAGCGCGGGATTATATCGCCATATCAGTAGGCTTATAAACAAAGAAGATACACAGGAGTGAGATTTTTCATATGCTAGCAATTCTTTTCATTGGCAAACCCTGGCAATTTCAATCAAAAGCAGAGGAAGAGGGACAGAGAGAAAGGACAAAGGAAGAAACTCTCTACATTTAAAATAGCCTCAAGATTCTTGTCCTCCCTAAACAACAATTTGATTTTTATACTTAGATTTAAATTTTTTGTAGGTTCTTTTTACTTCTTTACTTGCCATATTTATTCCATTATCAGATATTCAGATCTATCCCAAACCAGTAACTATTGATGACACGTCTTTAGAATGAAAACGTACTGCAAGGAGAACAAAGCAAAATATTAATTAGACATTACTAAGTAGCAAAATTTGATATTTAGTCACTGTTATTGGATATTTTCAGTGAGCCATGAAAATGTACAGAAAATGCAAAGTAATGCGTGTGTGACCTTACTGTGCCTCTTGGTCTTCACCTCTTATCCTAAGGCTAACAGGAACTGGAGATAGAGGTCTTCCAGTTTTCTGTTTCTTTGCTAATGCAGATATTCTGGATTACAATACAGGGTCTAGTAAGCATGCTCTTCCCACAAAACCATTCTTCTCTCTCACAGCTGAGCTACTGAGTTTTGTAGAAGACGAAGGAAATTGTTGGATCAGAGTTTTATTTTTGCTCAGCTCTCAGAAGTGAGTAACTGATGGTTTTTAAATGCTGCTGATGAACTGGAATAATTTTAATGCACTTCTTTTGAAGACAAACCATGGTCCTTGTTTAGGCATATTTTCATTTGCAATTCAAGAAAAACTATTTCCAACATTTTGTGTCTTAAAGTTGGTCTAATAATGTTATACCCATTGATTACCACTTGTAAGGTTTGTGGGAGGGACCGTCAATGAGTTGGAAAATCTAAATTATCTGTAGTGTAGCCTGCCTCATTTATATTTTAAGTCAGTCAGAATCAGATCAGAATATTAAAGAAATAGATATACATCAGTGTTCCTAAATACTGAGGCTTGCAACACTGTCCAGCCTGAGCACAAATTCTCAATACTCCCTGCAGATTGAAGACACACACACACACACTCACTGCCATAGTGGTGGCTTCAACCGTGCTTCTGGAAGGTACTCGCTCTTTCTGAGTAAAGCAGCTAAGTCAAGTTGTATTCTCAGTCCTCCTGGTTGTCACTTTGCTTTTCCTTCCAATCAGTTCTGAGGGAGAAAAAGGACAACAGCAGCCATGGCAGGTTACTGCTAACTCACTCCTCTCACTACTCCCCTCTACTTAATGGGAAGAAACAGGATTGCCCAGGGTAAAGCAATTAATACATTATGTGCTAGGACTACTCTGGTTTCTTCTTCCCCAGTATGATCCCATGCAACCAACCATGCATCATCCTGGATCCCCCATATCACTTCAGCCCCTCTATTTCTAATTCCTTCAAGCCAGCATCGTCCCACTTACTTTCACTTTCCAACTGCTACATTCCAGTCTCCTTGTCAGCTCTCTCATTTTTATGTATTTATTTATTTGATGAGAGGAATAGGGAATACATTATTTTTCACAGGCCTAGGGGGAGTTTCTTTTCATTCAAATATCATTAACGAAGGTGCCAATTTCTGATGTAGCCTCTTCTGAAAATGTTGGCATCCTTGTTACACTTGTATTATTGCACAGTATGATAGGAAGTCCATTCCAGAGGATGAGCAGCTGAATACTAGCATCAGAGAGGAATGCTACAGAAAAAGGATCCTTTTTATCAATTCATAGTTGTTTGATGCAAAAGCTAGGAGACAAGAAAATTGCGAATTTGTGCTTTGCTGACACACAGGCAGAAAAAGGACCCTTAAAAAACAAAAAAAGAAAAAAACCAAACAGCTTTGGTTGTGAAAAGAATTGGATCAAATAAAAGTAAGAATCAGCCAGGTTTTTTAAAAAACAGCCTTATTGTTGCTGAGCAGATTAACAGCTGTCTGACAATACAGTTCTGATATTATGCAGTTTGAGGAACATGAATGTCACTTACAGTTAGACTATAAAAAATGAATTTATTTTGACCAGTAGAGAGGTCAGAGCTGAACAAAGCAAACACTAAACTTGTATAATATCTATGTTAAATTATTACCACACTTTTTGATGTATAGGTTGTTTAGGTATTTTATCTGTATTTTGTGCCCAAAAGTGTAAGTTACACGTCCTGTATGTTATTTTTGCAATACCAACAGTATAGAGAAACACCTTTACATGAATTTTTACGTTGAGAAGTTTGTTTTGAGTTGGAGCTTATGTCTTTAACAGGGATATGGCTATAATGTTGTAATTCTCCATTTGCTTCCTTGAAGTCACAAGCTACTCGCTGAGTTGTACTGTAAAACTATAATACCTGTAGGATGTTCAGAAGAAAAAGAAAGAGTATCCATATAAATCTGGGATTGTTACACTGGTAGTACTTTGGATATGACATTTTCAGCTTTAAGAGTGATCAAGCAATATCTCATGGCAGTCACCCTGCATTCCCTCAGTCAGCCCACCTTTATATCAGCGGCCACCCCAGGATGATGGAGTTTCTATCGTACAGTTTTGTCTTTGCTACATTTTTAAACAATACCTTAGATCTCAACATATGCAACCTACAATATTGTTTGCCCAGTGAACACATGAACTCTTTGGCAACCTACTTGCTATTAAATTAATTGTGGTTTTGGATTTATAACTATATGACTAGACATAAGTGGTAGCAATCTATCCACAAAACTTTAGTAATATGAAAAGCCCACACCATTCAATACTTTTCATTTTAACAAACAAAAGACCCATCTGTGCCACCTTTCCATTTTAGACATACGTAATTTTTCTGCAGATTTTTTTCAGAGATTCAATACGACAGACATTTATGCTAATGAGGCTGGAGCTTGGCCCTACACAACCACTGAGTGCAAAATAACAGCACAAAATAGGCATATATTCATATACTGATTTGAAATCAATTGAAAAAAAAACAAGTCATGCTCGTCAAGGGATGTGTTGGCTGCTTAAAACATAAAAGGAAAGTGAACAGTTACCATGTTACAATAGCAATACCTTTTAGGAGAGGAAAATATTTTTTGCATTCAATCTCATAAGAATTTCACATTTGTCTTTTCTGTTCTTAATTTTAGTGTACTTAAAATGCATCAGATCTTATTGTACCACTAAATTATATGAACCCTTGTGGAATGACATCAAGTGACAATGCAAAATTTAACATTTCAGTGTGAAAATTCTGCTAAAAGAAAAAAAAAGTGTGATATCAATTATAAATTTCCCTCTGAAGTTCACAGATACGAGAACTCTTCCTATCAGTGCATTTGATACCAACTTGATGAGCTGTTTTTTTCATATAGGTGGCTTTGAGAAAATAGAACATCATCTAGCATATTCTGATTTTGGGAGCTATTTGTGTTTTGTATTTGTGGCTTTACATATTGTAACTCTCAAGAATTTTAAGAAGTGGAACTCATTACATATGCCCTGTCTTTCAGTGGAACCTGCAGGACTGTCATCACCATCAAATTCAATATCAATTTCAGGTATTAGTTCCACGTGTCTAGTATTTTTACCTCTTCTGGTTTAAGTTCGTAAACCATAACCTCATGTGTAATTTAAATCAGTCTTTTCTGGAAGTTCATAAATATGTATTTGGTGCAAGGAATAGACCAGAACTCACTCCCAAGATGCTGTTCGGGCTAAGTGGAATCTCCTTAGGAACCGCTTTAAAGATCAATGCCTCTTGTCCATAAAAAATAAGTTTAAATTGTCTTCTATGAGCCTGCTGTTAGCAATTGTACTGTTACATTATGTATGATTCTTTGACTGCTCATTGCTTCAACAAACTGCACAGTGCTCCATTAGTGATTTTCAATTGCATACTAAGCTTTGCAATTTATTAGTGTTGTTTAGGCTAATGTACTATTATTTTGCATATTTTATATCATGTTTCATTTGCTATTCATATGACCTAACAGTTAAGTATTGGGGATCAATACGGCCTCTAAATGTTTTCATATTCCGATTAGGAAAAAGAGGGAAATCATACAGGCAGGCCAATACATAGTCAATGAGGACCAAGTTAAATTTTTTACCAATTTTCAGTTTTCCCTCCAGTTTGTCTGCAAATTTGCCTGCAGGTTTCCAAACAATGACATAATGGCTAGATGCACTTATTCATTAAAATGATTTGTGTTAGTAATGATCCTCTCATTGTAGATACCTGGACCATGTTCACATGGGTTCTTTGCCAGTGTGCTCTCTCTCTCTGTACATGGATACCAAGATTAACTTGAGCTAAAATGCCACCTACTTCCAGGAAGCAGGTGCAGTTCCACATTTATTTTGGTTTTGATTTTGGTTTTGCCAGAGCTGTGCACTGTTTCAGAAAGGGAAATATTTAGTATTAGCCTGAGGAAAGTGTAATCCTTCTCCCTCGGAAGTTTGTATAAACATAAAACTTCTGTGTGCTCAGTTGCTGTATCTGGTAGAAAAGCACAAAAAAATCAACAACTACCGATTCAAATTTTCAAATTAATTGACTTCGTATCTTTTGGAGTCCCTTTTCTTCAAATATGGAGGTTTAGAAAATAGCAGTGCTACCAAAATAGGCTTTTGAGAGTATTAATAAAGTAGTTTGAAGTGTTCATGGAAAATATAAATGTAAACATATGTCAGAATTGCTAAAACATTCATGCAAGCAAGGAACAAAATGTCAACTATCTTACTGCTACATTGCAAATAGTGAGTAGGACTGAAATTTTGAATGCTCCTGAGGATGTGGATTGAGGCACTAATGACTGCTCAGTAAAGACTACAGTAGAATTAGCATTTAAAAGAATTATAGACCCTTGATACTCCTGTTTTCTGTTTGAACATGTCTTTCATATAAAATTTAGCATATGTCATTTTTCAACACAGAACCAAAGATATAAGAAATTTTTGAAAAGGCAAGATAGATACGAGTTGATAAGCACTAGATAACCTCACAAGGTCCTACTACTTCCTGTGATTTAGATATTACATTTCAACTGCTAAAAATTCATCAGAGGATTTTTATTCATATTCAGCAAAGAAAGAAAGACCTATCTTCAACTAGAAATTTTGCATTTGCCACATAATCTCACCTTCAGCATAACCTGTATGTGATTTTTGGATAAAAATTTTTGAATTATAAAAACTGACTTTCGTATTTTCATGTTTAAAATCCCTACATTTATAACAGAAATCAAAAATACTTACCTTCATCCTAAGGAAACAGATTTCCAAAATCAGTTCTGTTAATTGACTTCCATAAGCCATGTTATGAGGGTAAACTTCAGTTGGTCTGAAGGCCCAGTATTTGCAGGATGCAGATTTAGTTGCTTTTTGGAATCACCAGGAGCCTGATTCTCCTGCCTGGGGGCTTCGGGGTCCTTCATGTCCCCAGCTGTGAGCAACCAACACAGCCAGACAGCCTAAGGAGCAAGATGTGCAAAGTCGTAAGTATCAAACAAATCTCCATGTAGCTGTTAGGAAATAAGGCCTTTTCCTCATGGTTCGGTTAACAAGTTAACCAAAAACTGTATGTATGCATGAAGTATTTCTGGTTTGGCAAGTCATCATAGCAAAAATAAATTGCATCAAATTGTCTCAGGTCAGCCATGTGTACACACACAGACACAGAGTTACAGATATATAAGGCCAGTATCTTCAAAGCTGTAATTTGAAAGTTCATTAGTTCTTAATTTGCAGGCGTTTTCCTAGTAGACTTTCCAGCTCCATACACCTCCTGTGCTTGTATATAGGAATGCAATGGCATATTATGACATCAACAGTAAAATCTCTGACTACTTTCCTTTATATCTCTGTCTTCCCCGTTTAGACAGGCGGTTCATTGCTTCTTGGCATGCCAGTGGTTTCTTTCTATGTCAGCATATGGAGAAGATAGAGCTCCTTTCTACATTCCTCTCTGACACATGCAGCCCTCATTTTACCCATCTGGATTTGCCGTGGTTTCTCATAAACGCCCAGCACATTTCCTTCCGGGGGCCAATGTAGGGAGAGTAGTGATGTATTGCCAGGTGTCAAAACTCCTTCAAGATATCTAATGAGCAAAAAGATTCCTTCACAAGGGCAGTTTTTTCATGGTGTTGTCTAAACTGGAGATAGTATGAAGATGCCAGAATAGCATAAAGAGAGATTAAGATCGTATCTACAAAAGGAAATCCTTTCTCAAAAATCCGTGAAAAGCAGCAAGAGCTGCAACTTCGTCAGACTACAGAAAGGGTTACAACTGGTATGGCTATCACAATAATTGTATTTGCAGTAAATTCTCAGTCTAGACAGAGCATAGTTAAACTTATGTAAATATTTGGAGATTTGTACAGATCTGCAGTGATTAAAGATCTGCTTTAAAGGATTATTTTGGGTTTTTTCACTTTCTGTTTTGCTGAAAAATACGCACTTATGTATAACAGTGGGTCAAGCAGATATAGACTATTTAGAATGAAAAAGTAAAGCAGGCGTCTGTGCTGAGAGATAAATGGTTGTGGTTCACAGCACTAACAATCTCTGCTGATGCAGCTGGTAGAGATCATAAACCCCATGATGAAAATATCTCCATATCCATATTATGATGCTCTAAAACACTGCAGGCACAGATGGTGGAACTTGTAAGTTCTCTCAGAAACATAGTTATGGTTCACAACATTTTCAGATTCTTCTGAAAGAGCAAGTATAGCTTGTAAGCCCTGAGGAGAAGTTGATGACACTTACAAACTATGCCAGTTCAGGTGGCAGACCTCGTAGACATTGGGAGAAAAAATAACTGTGATTCACAATGCCTGTCAGAGAAGTGCTAGCATTTGCAAGCTCTGATGACGCAGTCAGCAAAGCAAAATTTTGGCATGTTTATTTCAGGATGGCATCTTGAAAAAGGAGAGGAAAAAAAACCCACCATGCAGTAAAGTGCCTTGTATTTCTGGTTAGCCATCTCAGGTAGACAAAAGACTAAATCCATCTTCCTAGAACTTCACCTGTCAGTCGTAGGCAGTCTCATTAGTTCTACTTGTACCTTTAACACCACATTCAGTACAAAACTATACAGAGAGACTTTATTATGTTGTGCAAAATGGCAAGTTACATAAGACATAAATTAAAGAGCAGCACCCTGTCATTAAGTGTTCTCATCTAAATACCTTGTTTAGAGAGAAAGACATAGATATTTGAGTACCTTTGGAAAAAAATGTCCATATCAATGGCCATTCATTTCTTTGAGAATTTATTCAGAAGAATTCTATTGACATCATTGTGGATTGAAAAGGATCTGTAATGAGATGACCTATGAATCTAAAAACCCTTAATTTTTCTTGCTTCCACAGATCCATTTCATCTTTAGAAACAGTTCTATAATAATTTCTTTTTTAATTATTGAGGCAATATTTTGATCCTATTAGATATTTAAAACTGTAGTGAATAAGGTAAGAATTGAGTCACTAGTGATTACTAGTTTGTGGAGCAAGTTCAGAAGACTATTGAAGACAAAAATTAATAAAAAACATTGGAAAAACAGGGGAAAGCCTCTGAGATGTGCAGTGTTGCTCTGCCAACCAGACTTTACTACTTGAGTGTTACCCAAGAGCAGATGCGTACCAGTTGGAAGCACTGAGGCAGGAACTGTTGATTGTGATGTGAGAAGAGTCGTTTTGATAATTTGGTGTTCTTGAATACCTAGAGAGCTGTGAAAATTAAGTAGCTGTGACTTAACAAGTGTGAGATTGTTATTTGCCGTGCTTAAAGAAATATATATACATTTTAATGAGACTATTTGCAATATATACATAACACACATCATGTGGGTTTATTGTTATTTAAAATACACATAAACGCCTTTGTGGACCAGTGTTATTGAACATTGCCCTTCAGCTATTAGGGATACACAAGGGGTTATTATGAAATTTTTTCTGGTTTTCTTTTATGTTTGAAGAACAACATCTGAGTGATCCAAGTCCTTTGTTGTGGCTAAAACCAGATTGAAAATAATAAAATCAATTGAGACCACTTTTTTAAAAAGCTAAACAAACAGAATGGTCACTTGCCATAATATTTAACATTGAAAAATAAAAACAAAGACAAAACCCCAAAGCACTTCCCTCTCCAAAAAAAGCCCGAACCAAAACAATAAACTAACAAACAAAACACTCTGTGAAACAAATTAAACTAAAAATTTTAAAAATATGTACTCTTAGGATGGAAAATATTAAAGTGGGAAAAAGTAGGCCCTAAGTAATACTGACAAGTATTGCCACAATACCAAAAGGAATCCTTTTACAGTTCAAAATTAATTTCTAAACTTTAAATCACATCCTGTTGTCAGGCAAATTGAAAATTTTGGAAGATGAATGTGAAAAACTTACTAGCATGTAGAAAACCATTTCTTTTCAAATTTCTAAGAGATATTATTTTCTATCTTAGATGGAAATGTCATTTTTCTATTTTCTCAACCCTCACTCAACCTTCATTATTATTATAGTTTATACGTTATTAGAAAAATGTTATGAAAGTTAAGATTTATTTTATCATTCCATCTTTAGTTTTGCTAACTTATTTGCAGAAATTTAAGTGAAAATGTGACAGAACGCTTGGCAGGTACAACATTCCATATTTGCATTCTGGGGATAAAATTTGGTCCATGTTCACAGGTTCAGCTGTATAGAGCATATATTGCTCTTCATTCGGGTAGGATAACCTCCTTTCCCCTTCTGCCAATATAAATCTGGTTTTAGAGTCAATCTGATTCTAAAAGCAGTGCCTTTTGGGGATCAAAGGAAAGATGTTCAGAGCACTGGTATTGTATTTTTGTATAACATATCCAAAACTAAGTTCGAGGTAGATTTCTTAGTCTTTTTCCATGTGACTATAAAACTTAAATGCGGCACAGAAAACAGTGAAATAGTTTTGAAAGGAAACAGGTTTGAAAGGAAATAGTTTTGGAAGGAATCGACTGGGAGCGAGAGAGAGTTTAATCTGTGTTGTTATTTTAACTAGTAATGTGTAACTGAATGAACTGATAGCAGACTAAACGCATTAGCAGCATTTAAATACGCTATTTATCCTGTGCACGGACTACAGTTTTTGCTGTCAGATAAATATGGCTTTTCATTCATTCTCTGAAAGATAGTTTTATGCTTTAATTTCTGCTCTCCAATAAAACTTCTTCATATATTGTTCTCATATAAATCTGTAATATTATTAAGAGCTAGAGAAAAATAAAAAGCTGGTTTAATTCTCCTCTCCCCAGTAAAGTATCTTCACATATTGTTTTCATATAAATGTGCCATTTTATTAAGGGACAAGGAAAAAAAGAATCTGCTATTATTTCCCAAGACAGTGTTCAGGATTTCATGAAAATTTCAGTTGAGCTACTACCTAATACTTCTCAAGTATAGCTGAAATACTAATTAATATATTTCTGCAAAAGCCATGTGAGCATATTGAGTAAATATTATTTTCTTTTTCTCATATATGTGGAAATTGAGGTGCGACAAGGTTAAATGGCATGTGTAATGCATAATCAAAACATTTAAATCAAATTGTTGCAACATATTTCCAAACATTCCTTTGATGCTCCAGAGGAAATATTTGTAAATGGAAATGCCTCGTGTTACTGAATCTTCTTCCTGTGATAGTCACTACCCTCAACTCTAAAAGATCTCCAGGGGAAAAGATTAATTAGGTTTCAATTATGTTACAGAAAAATGTACTTTACATACTTACAATCTGAAAAGCATTGTAGTGTTTCTCTAATGTGTTTAAAAATTCAAAAATATTTTTAAAAGCCACTTAAAAAGTCAAGCCAAACTCAGGCTAATGGAACATGGTGTCATCCTTGAAAGTGACGTAGTCTCTATTCTTCCAGGCTTCGCTGTATGACATTACACAGATACTGTCTGAATTTTGTGTGAGTCATTATTGAAATCTTTCTAGTAGATTAATCAAACCAGTTGATAGATGTAGGGAATTATTTCTGCAGCTTTGCAGAAAGTACCCTCAAGTATTTTTGGTTCTATATGCAAAAGTTCTTGTTTGTCTCAACTTTTTATTAGCACTTGCATTTTCTCACAAACATCTAATATTTCAGTCTTTTTCTCAAGAGAAAATTGGACTTCTAGACATTTCAAATACACGTTTGTAGCTCCTACAATATAATTCTATGACATTAAAGCAAGGTTTTCTTGGTTTTTATGGTGGAGTTTGAGTTTATCAGTATACATTTTTAAAAATATATCTTGGGAGATTAGTCTGAAATATCTTCTCTTAAGTCTTAAGTAAAACCACATGTGAGACATGAGCAAACAGAAAATTTTTAGAGATTAGCTTAAAGTTGACCATTTACTAGTTGAGTAATACAGCATTTTGATTACATTTGTGTGGAGATTTATTCTATTTGCCACTGAAGATTGCACCCAGTTTTACACCCAGAGTTTGCAAGACTGCTTCAGTGTCTGTATTTTAATCTGGTCATTTTCAAGCTTCTGCGCCAGGCTTGGCTGATCTGTGTACAAAAGTATTTATCCCAGAAAACTGATCATTCCCAACAAACACTCCTTTATTTATCTGTTCTTGTTGTGGCTTGAAGCTTTTCTCCTTCAACATTTTCATGTCTGTATTATTCACCTTACCCAAGGGCTCACATCAAGCTTTTCCTGTTCATCTAATATGCCTGACATTATTGGAATCTTAAATTATTTTTCAAGTGACAGTGCTGAAGTTCAAGACCTTTCAATCTCTTAGAGAGGTCAACACACTGGTTTGTAAAACCAGTGCATAGACATTGAGTGGTTTTGACTTGTTTTAAGTAGGTCTCTAATCTCTGCAGATAATGAGTGCTCATTTGTCACAGAAATTTGTTTCCAGCCCAGATCACAAGATGTTAGACAAGAATTTTGTTCTATCATAAAGAAGAGAAAGACATTTATCATGCCTTTATTAAATCATAAGCTTGTTTACTTTAATAGTCAGCAGTAAATGTCTGGTTCATTTCCAAGCAGCACAAAATTGTAGACAGAGCAACTTTAATCATTAATAGAAACAATATATTCCATTTTTTAAAAAAGACTGTGTTAAATTTCATTATCAATAACCTCATCCCAAAGGGGGCTAAGTAATCTAAAGGCCAGCTGAAACAAGTAAGTAAAAGATTACAAGGAATAGCTGTATGAAGCAAACACTCCTCAAAAGAGAGGCAGGTTGCTGTGGACACTTGGGACCTTTTTGTTATGCAAGTCATTACCTAGAGCTCTAGTACAAAGCTCAACCGATTTAACTGGAGCTTTATGAAGGCTCTCTAAGATCTTAAAATAATGAGTTACACTAAAACTTCTGGAATTAATATACTGCAGAATGTTCAGTGAAAAACACTTCACCAGTGGCAGCGCTGAAGACTCATTGCAGCTCCTGCAATTTTACAAAAAATAGAACAGAACAGAATAGAATAGAATAGAAGTAGAATATTTCAGTTGGAAGGGGTCCACAATGATCATCTTGTCCAACTGCCTAGCCATTTCAGGCATATGTGAAGTACATTAATTTGCATTTTTTCATAAAATAAATTTTCATAAAAATATCCAAAAAATTGATGCTTCTTTTAACCATACTGGACAGCTCTGTGTCCTTAGCACAGAGGACTATTTCTTTTTATTACAGCAATTCGGAAATTTCCTATTAATTGCTAGGGGAGCTCACCTTTGTATTCTTTTTAAACTCTATACCATTTCCCCCTCCAGGAAATGTAGTTGACCCTTTCTGCCCCCGTCACCCTGAGTGTACAGTCCATCACTGCCAAAATGCCTTCCAAATGACAAATCCCCAAATTGCATGGTGGCTGGTTCACTCTTTTAACAGCTGGAGAGTTTTGTGTATCTTCTGTAGAATTTTAGCATGTATGAATCCTGTACTGAATTAAGAAGATTAAAAGCAATCTTGTATGCAGTTAAATTCCATTACTGAAATACAGTATTCGTAGACTGGTTGCAGGCACTTCTGTACGTGAAGGTCAGCAGTGGTAGCCAGCACACTGGCCCTGTGCAGCAGTGGGATTACACGCCTACTTGTCCTGAAAAAGCCAGGAACTGAGAACTGTTTCTGTCTTTTGTTATCTGGAGACAGAGAGAACAAAGTGGCACAACTTTTTGTCATAAAGCTCTTGTGTCTAAACTTACTATGTCTCCTCCCTTCCAAATGACCAGTTCCTTTTTTATCATCCAAACTACTGAAGGCACTCGTACAAGTGAGCCAGCAAAATGTAATTGCATCTATACAGTACGAAGAAGATCTGATAACAGGATAGCATTTATTACGAGTCTGTTTATGTATGCTTTCTGTACATTTATTGTCTATTACTGCAATGAATTTCAAAAATTAACTTACAGTTGTAAATTTAAATAATTGTTTAAAACCTTGAGGCTCTTAAGTAACATCGCAGAAAAGTTTTGCTCTTGTTTTAGCCAGAAAACATTCAAGAAAGTTGCTTTGTAGTGTCTGTCTGTTTTTCCCATTGCTTTAAGGCTGGAAGAAGGGTTCGTGTCTCTATAGCTTAGATTTTATGCCAAAGTTTTTTGAGTAGTGCATTGGAATTGAGCCCACAGAACGGTATATATTTCGTGGAAACAGGACAGCTAGGAAGCTACAGATCAAAGGAAGATGTTCTTCCTTATCTTAAAAATGAACCTGCCATTTGGAAATTAGAAACGAAAAAGAGGGAAAGAGAACTCTGGGGATGAGCTTAGCTGTATCAGGTTATTGTTACAGTATTTGTAATACTTCGTTCAGGTCAGCAGAAACCTATCCAATTGCAAAAGACCTTCCTCAAAGCCAAATGTCATAAAATTTCTGTGGAAAACAAAGACAGGTGTTTAGTCCATCTGCTTTAGGTATCTAATTTAAGGTGTATGTGTAAGTCAGTCTCACTTAGCTCTCTCCATAATCACTGGAGAGAGGGAGGCTGCTCTAGGAGCTGATTCAAGTGCTCACGCTCTATGATGTACAGTGGCACAGGCTGTCTCTTTCCACTGGCTGCCTGCAGAACTTGGCTCCCAATTTAGAAACCTAAAGTTAAATGCATAAATTAGATGTTGTGAATACCAAAAAGAGTACTTTGTGACTTAGTTCATATCCATGTTGTATATGTATGTTTTAGCCTTTTACTTGTGCCTGACATACAGGTAACTGTGGCAATTTAGAGTTCATTCGTCATTAATGTTTTGTGTATAGAAAAGGCATGTCATTATAGAACTTTCTTCAAATACTACATACTTTTATATCTGATGTCTTTCTACTGTGCTAACAAAATAAGAAGCAACCCAAAAACTACTGAGCTACAGTTGATATTTAATAACACAGAAAGAGGAAATACACATATTTTTAAAGGATGTAGTAGAGTTAATATGAGTTTCTTTGACAGATTGCTTTACCCAGCAAGTTATTTTGTTCCAGAGCATACTGGCAAATTATGCTGAACCATCTGATAAGAAAATTTTCATTTAAATGTTCCAAGGATAAAATCATCACCTTCTTCTAGGGAAAATTTTTGTCAAAAGTACTGTATTACAGTCCTGGTTGATCTTTATTTGCTGAGAGCATCGTATAGATTATTTTACTGTTGGAAACATTTTAAAATATTCTTATAAATACATTTTAAAATCACAGCTTGTGCTTCTGTCCCTCAGTTACCCAAGCTGTGTGACATCAGGGACACTACCTTGATAAATTACTGATGGCATGATGATTATGGAAATAGTCATTGACTGATCATCAGTCACAATTTGTTTCAAATCAATGTCCACAGTTTGCAGCATGAATCAAAATTTTCTCAAAAGCTCTTTGGTATGGCACAGCTCTTCCTAGAAAACTACTTCTGAAGAGCAGTACAGCCTTGTTGGGCAGCATCTGCTGTGCATGAATGAAAGTGCTGAAAGACCACATGGTCTCAGGCAGTCCAGGGTAGTTAGAAGATCACTGGACTACCACATACTCATAGGAAAACTATTGGCAAAACACGATAATTTAAGAACCAGCAAATGTGCCAAATGCAAAATCTCTCTCTGGACACAGAGAATCTCTTTTTATTTTTTTCCATCCGATTGGCAATAAATGGTAGTGTATGAATCTAATTTGCTATTAAATTGCAAGTAAATCATTGGTGAATCATGACGTAATGGTCTTTTATCTCTCTCAAACAATTTCTGTAGCAGGAAATATAATTTGTGCGTTTTTGCAGAGATGATGTAATATTTCATTATTTCTTCACAACACATTTAATAATTGTAGTAATTTTAGGTAAGTGAAGCCCAAGTAAATGACTCCCAGTGGTATTATTGATTACTATTTTTCTAATTTCTAGTTCTTTACCATTTGCAAAGGATTATCTACATATGAAACAATGAATAAATTGTAAAGATTTTCTTTTAAGTGGAGCGGGGGGGACTTAAGGCCTCATTTTCTTCTTACTTGTCACTTCAATTCAGCTGCTCTGGACCCTCTCCAGCTGATCTTCAGAATTAGCTTTGGAGAAAAACAGGGTTTTATTTTAAGGAAGAAGATACTATCTCACTTTAACGGATATCAAAATTTCTTTCACTTTAGCGCTTTGTACCTAATAAAAAGGTACAAAAGATGTACAGAAAATACACAAGAGGTAGGTAAGGTTGCGGCTCTGCTAGGAAATCCTCCATCTGCACAGCAAGGCATGACATCTTTCTTATATATCTACCATAAGATAGATATGGCAGACAACAGATGGGCAAATGTAAGAACTAATTAAGAGGAACATATATATAATGGAATCAAGTAGCAAAGAAATTTTTTTAAATTGCCATAATTGTATTAGTGGAAATATGAACAGGTAATAGTTTTTCTGAATGTCAGTCTTATTCACAAACAATTTCCCGGTCAGTTTAAACCACTTTCATATGTTACATACTTATAAATGAAAAATAATTTCAATAATTTATTTAAATTTTGTTTAATAACAGTAGTTACTTCAAAGTTATTACAAATAAAGAAAATAAAATTTACTTTATTACAAATTTTAAATACAAAAAAAAAAGAAATATAATCAAGCATATACAATTTTCTTAGAGCAAAAAGCTATGAGGAGCTTATCCATCCTCTTTCCCCACAAAATATTGGTATTTTGTCTTAAGTAATGAATTTTCTTTTCATACATAGTTTCAGTTTTGGTCTGTATAGCTAACATTTTTACACAGGTGATAGGAAAATTTAAATTTCCTTATTTAAATGAATTTCCTTAAATGTAAGTAAAGCACAAATTTCAATTGAAATTTCTTGTTTGGAAATCTTCTGAGGGTGTCGCTCTTTTCTAAAAAGTTCAGTATAATCTTCCTGTGTAGTTCAAGCCAGAACAAATCAAGGGGGAAAGGTAGATTATATTCTTCATGTACGCTCTCACCTTTTTTTGAACCCTCCTTTGGCTCCGTGGCTAACCTGCTATCTGACAGTAGGGAAGAAAGGCAGTGAAACAGTTCATTATAGTGTTCAGTAATATAAACAGTCATAAACTATCTGGCTCATTATATTGGGCACGTAAAATCTATAATCATCAAAAATTATATATATTCAATTCCAAGTTTTGCCTCTTTGGAGGTTTCTGAGAACATGTGAAAACAAATCTGAGAACAGACTATGGGGTGAAAACCTCTGTTTGGTTTTGGGTTTTTTTGTCTAAAACTCAATTACGTGTCTCATTTTCTATGGAGAAACCAAAAATACAAGTACACTTAGGAAAAACTCAGATGTTGCATAAAGATTCACTAGCACAAGTTGAAATCAGGGAAGAGAAAAGCGATGCCAATCAGGAAGGAAAATGCGTTAAGAGTTAAATAAAATCCCTGTTCATTTCAAGGTCCAATTGGATTTTTACTACCAGATTAATAATGAGGTTCTTAAGGATCTCAAGATGGTTCCTTTTCCTTTCAAATGGCTAGAAAATTGGTCTCCTGCTTATGGACGAAGAACTGGCCTTTCAGAGCTATGCATCTCTTTTTGAATTGGATTACTGAAACTCACTGTATCAGCAGCTTAGTGTGTAGTGGTAGACAGATACAGAAGATATTTGAGCACTTTCTCCATTGCATCTGTGCACATAAAGGCCATGCTTTTGTCCTTTACTGGCTTTCAGTAAGTTTCTGATGCCAGTCTGAGGCTTTGATCTTCAAAGTAATCTTCAAAACAATGAATGGATTAATTCTTAGCTAAATTAGAATTAATTTTGATGTACATAACCCCATTCTTGTTGCTCTCCTGTAAAACAAAACAGATTATTAAATACAAAGTGAGAATAAAGGGTCCACAATCAAGAGGATCTGTCTATAGAAAGAGCAAAAATCCGGGTAACAGTGGATGTGTCTAGAGCTTTATCAACATTTTCTTTGAAAAGACATTTCCATCATAAACACAGTTGTGATATCATGACAGCTCTTTTCACCTAATAAGTCCCTGCCAAAAGGAAAAGAAAGGAAAATAAGAAGTCTTTAAGGGAATGGAGGAAATTCTAGAGGCTCTTTGCAATCCACCAGGGACTTGGTTGTCACTATTCATTTCATGTAGAAGGAACTCAAATATTTCAGTAAGGGTAGCTGTCTTTAAAGGAGATGAGTTACCGATTTTATCACTAATATAGTATCAGTCACAGTAAATATTGACTGAGACTTAAATTACAACCCATTATTCTTCCGTGAAAGGGGAAAATGTTAATTAGATATTATGAAGAGCATGTCCTTTACAAAGTAAGCAATAACAGGTTTTTTCCCAAAGCAAAACTTATATAGAATCATAACATTGGATTCATCTCTCTTAATTTGCATACGCCTTTCTCAGGGCTGATAGTGTATTATTTACTGGCATTAAAAAAGAAAGGCAAGAGAATAAAGAAGGAAAAGAAAGAAGAAAGTCCTTCATCACAGAAGGAGGAGACCAAAATTTTGCTACTGGCACAGTGATTTTGGCGTCGTAACCACAGCCAGCAAAAGAAACCTTGCAATCTTCTTGTAAATGTGACTGCCGTGACTAAAAAAATATAATTCTAAGAGAGAAGACTCCACAGAAATAGGTTACTTACCAGAAGAGTTTTACCTTCCTATTCTGTGCTGTTGATCTCCTAGGCAAGTACAGCCCAGCCTTTACTTGGTTAAAATCCTGTCCCCTTCGTTGTGTGGTCTGGTGCACACATCTTATAGGACAGTTATGTGGTGAATGTGCATTTTGTGACATAAAGAGAAACAGAAATGTGAGATGGTTGTGAAAAATACATGGCCCTCTCATTGCCCATGATTAGAAGACCTCAGGAAGGAGGATCCCCAAGAATGGACTGTGGAGCAGACTGTTCTGGCATGTCAGATGGAGTATGCAGACAACAGCACAGGCACTCCTCTCCTACAGAGCTTGTTCCAGTGTTGTTTGGCTCCAGTGAGCCAAAGAGTTTAACTGAGTGAAAAATGAACATTTTTGATAATTAAATATGCTTATTTAGGTCTTGCTAGAGACCTTTTGTTGACCTGAATGAAATGTGAATCAGGTCTTGAAAAATGAATTTCACCTGGAAGTAACCAGTGGTTTCCTGCTTTCTGGCTGGTCTCCATCAAGCTACTCAGAAATCAAGCAGCTGCACCTTATTAGTACATTCAGTCTGGTGTTCCAGCTAGACCAAGGAAAAACCTTTCAGTCGTGTAGTCCAGACGTAATCATACATAGATTATTCAGGTAAAAACTTTATGGGAGAGTTTTAGGCATAATATCATAAAGAAGAAAAAAGTATTCTTATTCTTGCAAACCAAGTGTGCAAAAGCAGTGAAAATTAGAGACCATGAGATTAAGGTAGTCTTTGAGGGCATCTGTACTAGTGCTTTTGTTGAGATCAGGATGTGTGCTTTTAAATTAAATCTCCTGATCAGTCCTGCCTGCTGTTCAGATTTGGTTCATGTTCAGTAGCTATTCAGAATTCCTGAAATGGATTAAAATTAAGCTGGACCATGCACCAAAGCGCACTTGAGGCACCCCTACTGTAATGGTCATTCAGTCCATGGACAGCTAGTTCTGAGAACTGCCTCTTCAATGAAATGCCTAATGTGGACATTAGGGCATGAGCACCAACAGTTTGACTTCACAGTTTTCCTGCTGTTGGGATGCTTTAATTGCTGATGATACGCATAGCCTTTGACAACAGTTGAAGCAATGCCCCCTTAATATATCCAGTAGTAGATCTCTTTGGCTGCCAAGAAGCACCTCCTACATCAGTGAGCACAACATCTACTTTCCTGGATCAAGTTTCTGCCATGTGGCTTCCATCCATCACGCAGTCCGAAAAAAACATCAGGAAAGATGTCTAGAAAAGAAGAGTACGTTAGTCAAGCAACGCACAGAATGTTGAACACGAGTGTGAAGCATAAATCTTGGATAGGGATATCCAAGGTAAAGACTCGTTTTGTAAAATTGAGTAAAACTTGGGTAAAATGTTTGATTCCATTTGCTTTAAGCCTCAAGCGTGGCACTGTGAAGTGGAAATTCTCTCTTTTCTTTTTTGTTTTAATCCAGAGTTTTTCACCAGTACTGCGGTTCTGCTACGACCTGTGAATCCTAAAGCTATCACAGAAATGAATCATCTGTGCAATGTAACAGTATCTGATCAGTTATCACAATGGGAGTGAACATCTTCCACTGACTTTGGAGTCTTGCAATGTCACTTACATTGCTCCTCTGCCAATATAAATAGAAAAACTGAAGGAGCATAAGAAATAAAATGAAAAAGAATAGCTGAAGTGCTGATCGTGCACCCAGAAACCCAAAAAGTAGTGTGTACTAGTTATAGTATATACTGCATATCATAGCAATTACCAACATTGATAGATTAGGTATTACATGTTATGTGATAACCATTTATTAGTAGTACATATATTTAGATTTTTATAATATATAGACGTACTGTGCTTTTCTCATGCAAATTCTGTAACACCTCAAACCAGTGACCCACTAAAGAAAATGATAGGTAGCTAGAGATACAAGTGGATTTAAGACTATTATTGAGGTTTACAGTTGATGCAAGTGAAAATGTAGTACAGTATACATATCTTAAACTCCATGAGATAATTCTCAAATGAGACATTGTAGCATGTGTTTATGTGTAAAAAAGGCAAAAAGAGAAGTCATGCTGTAGCATACTGTCCTCAATGGACATTACTTGTTACACAGGTATTTTCAGGTACTTGCTCGGGTTTACAGTTGGTAACAGCTATCTGAATTTCACCTGGTTGTTTATAAGCAATCATTCACGACCAGCATTTGGACCAGTCCTGTCGCCCACTTAGCTGCATGATTAGCAGCGGCAACAACAGCCAGCTCAAATTTCAGAAGTAATAAACTGCAACTCAAACTCCCACACAGAAAATAGGGAGAATTAAAATAGTCTTTCTGTTGCTCAGTCAGCTGATTTTCTCTCCTTGTAAATATGAATCAGATGGCTTAGCCAGGAGTACTTTATTGAAAGGAGAAACAAAAAGAACAGCAGGGAAACGCTGCAACATACAATATCTAATTACTCCATCCCCACCATGGAACCATAACTGTTTACTCTTCTGTTTGGTTTCTTGGTGAAGCAAGTGCTAGGCCAGCTGGCCGCTTCCAACCTCCTGCAGTAAAACCTCACTCACAGTTTGCAATTCTCAAGTTTCATGGCTTGGTCTCCTATCCAGCTGGGTAGCGAGACCTTATCCAAGATGATGATGATCTTGCTAGCCACACTGTTTTAGCTTGCTAACAGATTCTGTTAGTTCCTATTTGCTCCTTCATTTTTTTTTTTAAAAAAAAAAAAGCATAAGGATCAACATACATTCCCTACCACTTACTCACAGGGGACTTCCTGAACAGACCCTCCTCTCTCCTCTCATCCTTTGCCTTCCAAGGTTGCAAACATCTACTTACAGGCACACTAAGGCTTAGTTGTTCAAGACATTTACATACTGTTGCAAGATGAAAATAGCTGGGTTTATTGTTCTGTCTAAAAAATATGGTGGTTGAAATATGCTATTCAGTTTATATTAGAATAGTAAAGCAACTTAAAATGTATGTGTCAAATTTTACGGTTCTACTGCTCATCAAAACATATTTCCAGTCTATAGAACCAAATAACAATCCATGTTTACTGCTCAAATATGAATATTAAACCATGTAAGAATCATTAGGCTGAAATCTTGATAACCTAAAACAGATTCCTGGTATTTTGAAAGGAGGAAAGTATGTGCCAAATTCCAGTAGTGAGTGTTGTCCCTTTCACAAAATATACACAGCAAACCTAGCAGCCTATTCAAAGGACATCTGAATCAAAAGAAAGCAATATCTGCTGTCACTTCATGTTGTAGTATAGCCTTTCGTGGCTGCATACAATTTTAAAATTGCAGGCTCAAGCAGCTCTGTATTTTTTTCAAGAGGATGCATATATGCATAATTAGCAGTATACTTCACTCGACATGTAAGGTTTGAATGACTGCCTATAGTATATCAAAAGGTTTTTAAGCGAAGTGACTTTCCAAAACAAAAATTCTTCGTGTGGCTATTAAACTACAGCCTGCTAGTTTCAACTCAGTATTTAAAAGGTAACGTCTGTGATTTATTTAGGCACGATGCCACTGCTTGATTTACTTTGGCTCCATTTTTTTCACCCTTCTTCTGGCTGCGCTGGTAAAAGAACGCATTTAACACAGCAGTTACCCGTTCAGAAGAGAAGGATAAACTGAATTCGCAGGAATGGAGTTCTAGTCCACTTTGGAAAGTGTTGCATGACTATACTGCATTTGTTCAGCCACCGATAATGAGAAACAGGCAATCCAATGCCAAATGCAACTGAGGGATTTGCAGTGGCAGGAAGTTTATGAAACACATTTGATTGTAAATGGATATTGAGATAATGTGGTTTACGGGATGATAACTGTGTTCATTTAGCTTATCAGTGTTTTAGTATTTTATAAGGGTTTTAGTGTTTTATAAGAGTTTTAGTTTTCATAAGGTTTGCAGATACAAGGGTCCTATGAATTTTCATGTAAAAATCATAATTAATGATTTCTATAATGTAACAATGCCTTCTATGTCTTTTCATCAGAAAATTTTAGTTAGACTTTTACGAAGGAGCCTTTTTGTTTTCACATAATTTTCAGGTTGTCATGCTAGACAATGTATGTATGAGTGTCTTTGCTTCTCAGCTGACTTCAGAGATCTAAATAACATTTGGAGATTCATGTCCCTATGACTTACTTACTCTATAAAATAAATACACCTTGATACAAACAAAGCCTATTTTGAACAGTGTCATTAGTATTCATTTGCCCTTAATTGAATACGTAAAGTTTTTAAAAATTGATAAACAGCCCATTCAAAAGATTGTGAGATAAAGTATCTACTAAATGTATCACAGATATCATTGTTGCCATTTGTGATTGTCGGATTTGAATTTGCCAGTGCAAAAAGTACTTGATAATGTACCACATTTTTTTCAGGGTATGCTGTAAACAAAACCTTGCTAATACTATTGTGATCATATGTGTCAAACAAAACCTTTTCCACCCTCCAAGAATAATAGTTTAATAGTCTTTAGAGCCATATAATTTTGTCCAGAGCTATTAGTGGCACTTTATGTCATATAGTCATCAAATGCATTTCTATGAAAGAGAAAAGAATAAATATTTCATGGTTACAGCTTTTGAAGAACACTCTGTCTTTCAATCTTGGGCCAGTCTTTCAACATATGTGCCAATCAGAAGTCTTTAGCAGATGCAAAATGCATCTTGTCTCCTTGTCAGTGAAGAATGTAAAGATCGCAGGATGTATCTGAAATATTCATCACATAGGCAAAAATCTGAGCATTGTAAGGAATTGCTGAGCCCTGTAATCACGACTTACCTATTTGTTCTTACCTTCTCATCCCTGAAATAGTGAAGAGTGTGGCTTATTGTAATAGTTTGGTTACATAATATATCTTGACAATCAGTGATAGTATTTAACATTGTGACATTACACCTTTTATCTTACTACTTCCTTTACTTTGGACGTGATACTGAGATACCTCTGAGTGAAATCATGCCTACATCATTTTCTAAGTTATAAGCTTTTAAAGTTCTTTTCACTCGTAATTAGTTTTTGCTAAATAACTGTCTGCTTCCCACATGTCTTTGTAAGAAGAATATTGCTGGTGTCTACTGTATTCCAGTCTTCAGAGTAGATCGTACACGATCTCTTCCTGTCATTCTAGCTCTCAGCTAAATCCAAGGCTGATATAATCAACCGTAACTCCAGTGTAGTTGCATCTAATCAAATCAAATCCACTTTGGGCCCGTTACCATGTGAGAGGGTTTATGTGCACCGTGCCCTTTGAATGAACCTGTGACCTTCTGTTGCAATCTGGGCTAGCCACTCCATCACTGGGCACTGCTGGAAGCTATTAAATCTTGTGTTGCTTTATCTCAGTTAAATGTGGTTAAGTGAAAGGACATTATTTTAACTGGCTGCTGTGTCAAAGGAATTTCGTAAAGCGCTAGCTCACAGCATTTCAGCTGTGACATTGCGCTCTGAAAAGTCGGGAAAATTGAAGCTTTAGAAAGAATCAAACCTTTGATTAAATGCATTAGTTTTTCTAAAAGAAAAGAAAGGTTGAATTCTCTTTCTGTACCCCAATTTCTACACTTTAAATGGTATTTTTAATGTATTTTTTTAGGTCTATTCACATTCTCTAGAATATGAAATTTCTTCATGGAGATGAAAGGAATGCATTTTTAACAAAAACATCGTTCATTCCATTAAAT
>VZSC01009107.1:117271-130681 GCA_013398225.1 Steatornis caripensis
ATATTAGTGATTTATCTTTACTAATACAAGATATAGAAACATGGAAAATTGGAAATAAATGTAGAAAGAATGCTGAAACATGTTTATTTAATGAAAACTACCCATGAAAAATGAATCACTGAGATCATGGGTATAGGAAAATTATGTAGATGTGGAAAATGTGACACATTCAAATTTCTAAGTCTACATTTTCCTAAATGCAGATTTATCAGCCGAAGTCAGTAAAAGCTTCTCACATTTTTCTAGCACCTAAAAGTAAGAAACCACAGAAGTATTTCATGAGCATGGCAAAAACAGGTCTTAAGCTTGTTTCGTGGCATATCTGTTTGTCTGTAGGCAATGTAAGAACCTGCATACACTGTGCCTGATCATTTCTAAACTTTCAGGGAGCTTTCTTAGCACCAGTATTTCATTTAATTGAGAATTGGAAGATCTGAAATATTTGATTTAAAATGACTATGCAGTGATGCAGATGGGAAGAAGTAAAGGCGTTTTCTTCATGAAAGATACGAACTTTGCCAGCTGGGAAAGAAGGGGCTTGAAAAACAGTAAGGAGGAATATTCGCCTGGGAAGGTGTGGCAAAGAAAGTGTGAGACACAGAGGCTGGTTATGAGGAGTCTCGCCTTGGTCAGAAATGTACCAAAAGCTCTATTAAGTATCTAGACTGTATGTATCAAGCAGACAAAATTTGAGTGTAGAGAAATATAGTATCTGGGGAAGATGTTGATTTGAAGCAGATTTTGCTGATTACAGAATTTATGAATTTTAACTGGAGTTTAATGAAACTGACTCTGGAAGAAGGTATGTGTGGCAGGAGCCATTTTTGGCAATGGCTTTAAAAGAAGAAGATTTTCCTGTGAGGCAAGCGTGAATTTCTGTTGTGGCAGGAGAAAGTGAAGGGGCAGGATAGTGAGGAAGTGGGGAGTAAAAGTCACCCTGAGACAGGGAGCTGAAGCGTATCTGTAACTCATTACATACACTGCGTCAACACCCTCAGTTGGTCTGGGCAACCCATCCCCTCTCCCTGCACAAGCCTTCCCCCTTGCTGCATTCAAAAGCCTCTGGTAAATCCCTCAGCTGCCAGCACGTATCAGAAGCAGTAGATTTCTGTGCCACTCAGTCTCATTGGGCGTAATGCCCAACCTGCCGAAGCAACGCTCTGTGCTAACTTCTAGCAATTTATGGTTTTACTGCTTTCCTGCTATGATAATTTTCCTTCATGATATTTGAAAACCCATAACAGCCATTTGTGACTGTAACCCTAATATGCTATCAAACAAAAAACCACTGTGTTTGGTTAACTGAAGCTACATGGTGTAACTCATTTATTGGAAATGCATTAAAATCCATGCTGAATTTAAATGAGGTGAAAAGCTTTGCTAATATCTGGTCCTCTAATATCTAAAACTCTTTTTAAACACTGCTCCTGTTGAACCTGGTGAACAAGAGATTGGAGGTTGTTTGTTAGGAAGCAAAGTCACTACTTGTCAGGCTCTTTTCCTTTATGGGAAATAGGAAAGACACTTAAAGGATAAATGAATGTTGCTAACTGTACGTGTTAAATTTTGTGCTTATAAAAAAGTCTCCATCACTAGTGTTCCGTCACTAGTCCATGCATGCCTGAGTGCACAATTTACTAATACCAAGTGAGCAATGGTAAAATGATTCAGTGGTTATTGTTTTAACAAGGAGTGACAATAATCAGCAGTTCATTAAATGTTTTAACACCAGAAAAAATAATTTTCTCTCTATTTTGATTTGAGAGAAGTGGTTCCTGATCACTACCTACTGCCCTTGATCTCTGGCAACTAGGAGTCCAGTCACTATACTTTCCTTCCAGTTGTTTTTAGCTTGGCTGCCTAATGAAATGAGACTCATCTGTACACATTCTGTCTGTCTATCCATCTGTCTAGCTTCAAAGTAGAAAACGGTCTCTTGCACTTAGGAGTGTCCACACATAGGAGTACTTCAGTGAGCATAATGCACTGTAAACTTGCCCTTTACCTTACGAACATTAACTTCCCTGTGTGGACAATCCTGGTATCTGTTCTGTCTCTGGGAGACTGTAGATTGCTGAAGTCTTTCTCAAACGTTGAACTGACTGACTTCTACAGATCATACATATCCTGTAAGTTTATATAAGCATTTTGATTTCAGGATATTATGAACTAATCAATTTTATTTTTTGCAAATGAAATGTTCTGAGGGGAACAAAAAATAGTAAGAAATAGCGCAGGCAGCCTAAAATACTATTATTTCAGCCACTTAACTTAATATGTTTAAAAAATTGACATTTCCTTAGGCCAGCCATCATAAAGGCCTACTACGAGGTCTGTACAGACCGAATTTTTCTTCTTCCAAATTCATGCATGTGTTAGCTTTTCTGTCCACACTGAATTATGCTCAATGATACAGTTTGAGCAAAATCTTCTTTTCTTCAACTACCATAGGAGCATTGGGACTCTTTATATATCTAGTATAATTACTTAGAAATATATTATGAAATATTTTCTTTGTGTGTTCATTGGAAGAATAAAGCTATTTAGATTTGATTGGACTCTATGAATGGAAAACTTAAAAATAACAAAGTTCTTTTCCAATTTTCTAATTCTTAAAGATTCGCAGTGTTTCTCTGTAAATTACTCAAACCATATTCAGCATCTTTTGTTATTAATCACAGAAAAGCGAAGTTAAAAGGGACCTCAGGAGGTCATCCAGTCCATCCCTGTTGTCCAAAATAGAATCAGCCATATCCTTGTCATTCTTGATAGTTGACCTCCAACAATGCAAACTCCATAATCTTCCTCCACAGTCTGTTCCTAATCCTTTCCAATAGAATTTCGTTTTTCCTGATGCCTGAACAAAACCCTTCTTACTGCAATTTTACTGCATTACCCCTGGTTGTATTCATCAGATGATGTGAAGAATGATGTTTCTTTTCTCCTGTTTGCAACAGCCTTTTCTATTTATAAAACCCCTCTTCGGTCCTCCTCCCCCCCCCCCCGCCCCCTTTTTTTTTTTGGCTGAACAGTCCCGATCTTTTCAATCTTTTCTCATAGATCAAATTTTCTAGATCAGTCTTTGCACTCTGAAATATTTCCAAACAGATCCCTTTGCTTGGTGTACGGTACTCAAAACTGAACACATGATCTTACTTGAACCGTCACCGATTCTGAAAAGAACATAAGGACAATGCCCGCTATCTTGTCAGTTGTGCTGTTGTTCATAGATCCCAGTTCTGTCATTTGCCTTTTTCACAGTGTAAGGTTGTTGGCATATTCATAGCTAACTCATCACTTTCCGCTTTAGCCTGAGATCCTTTTCTGAATAATTACTACCTAATTAATTGATCCCCTTCTGTACTTGTGCAGTTGGGTATGCCTGCCTGTCGGTGATACTTTTCACCTGTCCCTATTGCAAAGTCATCCTTTCTTTTCCAGACCACTCTTCAATCTGTAAGATACGTAACTGAATTTTAATCCCAATCCCCGAGATATTTACAGTCTCTCCACCTTCGTGGTGTCTGCAAATTTAATAAGTGTACCTTCTGTTCCGTTATTGAACAGTGTTGGACTTAGGCTAGAGAGATTGAAACTAAGTAGATCAGACTATTCTCTTTTTCCCTTTTAAAAATAGCAATCCATTTGCTCTTTTTCAGTCCTCCAGCATCTCGTCTGTCCTCCATAATTTTTCAAAGACCACTAAGCCTTCTGAGTCTATTTTAATCAGCTAAGTCCCCTAAGATGAATGAAGTTTATCAGCACAGATGATCTGAGAATATCTATGTTATTTAAGCACTACGTAACCTTTCCTTTTCCTGTTAGAGAGTAAAATCTTATCCCCTTTTGCTGGTATTAATTGTATCTTCTTGCAGATGATCTTTTCATGAAGGCTAATGCAAAAGAGGTATTAAATTGTTTCTGCTATGTTATGAGTCTATAGATCACCCTCTGTTAAGTAGCAAACCAACATTTTCCTTGGTTTTCCTTTACATAAATGTAAATTCCTAATAAGCAATTTGCCAGACAAAGCAAGAGCTGTCAATCTGTATACAAACACAGAACAGGAGGAGATCTTCTGAGTCACCAATTCCAGGCAACCACAGGCAATGGCATCTTATAGTCATTTCATGTAGTCATCCAAATGGTATCTGAAATTCATTAGATCACTTGCTCCCTCTCTTCTTGTTGAAAGACTGTTTCAAAGCCTGATGAGTCTGACAGTCAGAACCTTCTTCCAAGTTTCAGTCTAAGTTTGCTCGTGAGTACATCATACTGGTGGCTTATAACTGCCCTGTGCTTGATTCCTTCATACAGGATTTCCTTTTCTGAGGCCATCAAATTGTGGCAGAAACTTTTGTTTTACCACTCAAGTAAATTTAGCCCAGGACTTTTGTTTTACAGGCACTCTCCTCTGCAGTATTAAAAGTGAATATTCAACAGCCATTGTATGAGAAATTTAACTTTTATCAGTAGATCAATTATTAATAAATGAAATTTCATGACATTTTGAACTAACCTGATTTTTTTTCATGTGGATTTCAGAAATACAGATCTTCTTTATACAGTCTTTTGCTGGCCAAATTCTTAGCTGGCTGTCATCAGTGGTATGCTTCTTAAAATCGTGATTTACACTATATTTTAAGAGCATGTTGGCCAAAAAATACAATTATTTCTAATGTAGGATGTTCAGACCTAGTTTATTGACTTAGGAGTTCGTACTCTTGGCAGACACTGAAGATCAACATGAGCACTGAAAACAAGCCTACTACTGCTAACAGAGCATTTTGCAATTCTACCAAGAGGTTCATAGTTTAGCAAATTGGTAGACTTGGGTGCCTCGGTAAAGAACAGAAGAGAGTACTTTTACAAAAATATTTCAGAAAGTGTGCTTCATTCCTAGAAAATAAGGTTCAAGCTGGCATGCAGGGTTTAAAGCCCCATACTGCTCCATAGCAAAGAAATAGCTAAATGATACTATTACCTGCAGTAAAATTAAATTGACCTGTGTTACCAATTTGTTGGCTGCTGGGATGAAACAGCATTATTTGTTCTAATATTGTCTTTTAACAGGTGAGGAGTCATTTGCACAATAGTGTTCTTTCCCAGGATATGGGTTGCTACAAATTGGAGTGCAGTAACACATGTGCAAGGATAGAAATAACAGTCCCCTCAAAGGATCTTTTTCTGAGATATTCTAACACACGTACTAAATGTTCATTCACTTCCACATTCTCAGCTCTTTCTACCCTGTGAATCGCTGTGCCTTAGGAGGGTGTCTCTCCAGCCGCCTTCGCCAGCTCAGTTCAGGTGCACCAGTCTGCAGCGGAGTGGCAGAATACTGCCTTGAACTGGAGACAGATGCCTGCCATGGGGATAACAAAAACCTTCCAAGCAGGGTTGTAAGAGGCCCTAGAGATCTCTGGGAGATGCATTCACTGACATTTTTTTCCAGTTCCAGAGCTGGGATATTATGTTGCCTTCTGAGGAGGGAAGGCCAAACCTGGGCTTTTCTTTTCTGTTTAGGCAGCAGAAAAGCAAAAGAAATGATATTGCAGCTGACTCTCAGGATTCTGGGGAACCTTTCTTTACTATGTTTCAGGTTGTTATATCTGCAAGTGCAACCATAAATCTAACTGAAGTAATTCCAGATAAAAGCAAAATTAGAAGATGAATTTGAAAATCTAGAGACTGTTCCTACTTCCCATTTTTTAATTCCGATCATCTAGAGTTACATTCAGCTTCAGATCAGTGCATGTGTACAGTGCTAATAAAACTTCAAGTGATAATTTGTAAAAGCCACTTGCTATAAAAGAAATACTGTGCATGAATGAACAATGTTTATAGAACTGTAGTAACTCAAGTCAAAACAGATTTACAACACAGAAAGTCAGGAACATTTCTAACTTATGCACCAAATTATGGATGTTTTATTATTATTTTTTACTCTTTCTGGGTGGAAATATAGAACTACCCAAAGAGTGACCCAAAGTTTCAAGCTATAACAAAGGTGCGTTTCTCCCGTCAGTTTTGTGTTCTTAAAAATATTCCAGCTGAATAAGACAATACTTCTTTTTTGACAACAAAAAACTTGTGTTCTTTGTCACAAATGTTTTGAATTTCCTGAAGAACTTTTCTTTGACATAATGAAATGTACAAGATCAGTTGTTCAAAACCACCACAAACATAAGCGTTGTAACTCACTTCAATTCACTTGCAAAAAGTAGGACATAATTGGATTTTTAAGATCTAGCAATCTTTTGTTTTTTTTCCTGAGATTTTGAGGAAATTATTTTCTCCTGTAAACAGAGTTACAGAGAAAGACAAAGGCTAGAAGCTTGAGTGCAATATGCTTCTCACCTTGGTCTGAAAATAGACTGTACTGACAAAAAAGCGAATGTGACTATTAACTAATTGTGATATTGATAATAAATGGGCCACCTCCAATTCTATCTATCCAGTAACAGTAACTGCAAATGACTGTTTAAAATTTATCTTTGTGTGAGAGTTTCATTCCTAAAGCGGGTGTTTTAAGAAGGTGCTATCTACTTTTTTAATTATTCACTTTCGTCATTAGTCAAATAGGTTCAAAAGTACTTCTCAATTCTGAATATTAGTCAAACAATTAAACCTAATAGAAATATAAAGGGTATTTATAAATTAATAAATCAATATCTTACATTTATGCATTTTTCATTTGCTCATTATTAGGATGCAAAAAGAATTAATATTTTGCAAGAAACTTTAAATGCTTTTAAAATTGCTTATAAAGAAATAAGTTTATGTTTGCAGAAGAACAGATCTAAGCAAGTAATTTGAGGGAACATTTACTTTAGTTGCAAATTCTGAGTCTAATCATAAGAAAATATGGGCGTTTCATCATTTGTTTCTTAGTTACACACATGCAGTGGTTAAGTGTTTCATTTGATAAATACAAGGTAGGGGAAGAGGGTTGGTAAAACATGTTAGAATGACTTGCTAGTCAGAGCTGTGTAAGTTACCTGGAGAAGCTGATGATGGTATTTCTGGTCAGGTATTTCTGATGCAATCTTTTACTTGCAAGCAAAGTGATCCAGAATGCAGTGGATTAAACTAAAGAAGATACTTCTTCTTCCCTAGCTCCAAGCCTTTTTCAGCCATTCATTAACCCAAAAGCTTTTTCTGTATTTTTCTCAAAATAACTCTCACTGTACTTCTACCAGTTGCTGGCACCAGTGTGGCTGAAGACCCCCATGAGGACCAGTGCCTGTGAATGTGAGGCTTCTTGCAGTTGTTTGAAGAAGACCTCATGTACTTCCTCTTCCTGATCAGGAGGTCTATAGCAGATACCAGCTACAAGAGCAGACCATGTTGGTCTGCCCACTAATCTTTACCATCAGCTCTCTACTGACTCCTGACCTGTCCCAAGGCAGAACTGCAGCTGCTCTCCATCGTGTAGAGGGCAACTCTCCCTCCTCGCCTTCCCATCCTGCCATTCCTAAAGAGTCTGTAGCCCTCCACGACAGCACTCCAGTCGTGTGAGCCATCGCACCACATCTTTGTGATCCCAGTGAAGTGATAGCCCTGTAGCTGCCCATTGACTTCTAGTTCCTGTTTGTTTCTCATGCTGCATTCATCAGTGTATGGGCATTACAGACAAGCATTACACACACCTAAGTGTGCCAGTTTCCCAGAACAGGCTTGAGAGGTTTCCCCATAAATCTGTTCTGCAGGCTCTTCTTTCTCTACTCATTGTTCATTGCTGGTTCAGCCAGGTATAAAAACTTTAGTGAAGGCAGGCAGTTATCCTTAATTTATAGTACTACTGAAAGGTGTATCTGTCCTCATCTTTCCTTTTTCCAAGTTGCATATTTGAGAGTAAGCATCTAAATTCACCTGAAAATTTTCATCTAAATGCTGTGGTTTATTCTGTTCAGGCCAAAATCACCTCCAGACATAGGTCTTTCTAATCTCAGCTAAATTCTGGTAACTCATGCTGTATTAAAGTTCTGAAAATAAGTAACAGTAAAACTCTCTCTGAGTGGGTAAGTATATGTCTGAAATGAAAATTCACACTACAGCCTTACAATTTTCCAAACGCGGGAGGATGCAGTCATTAATGTATGTAAATAAGAGCTCCTACGACACCAAGAGGAGGTTCAGTAGGTTCCACAGACGTTGTGCAGCAGATGCTACTTTAATGTGCAAACTCCGAAGCATCTCAGGAGAGCATTCTCCTGACACCATTACGCTGCCCTGGCCCTCTTTCGTCTGCTGTCACTGAATTCAAGGCTCCCACTGCTTTTATCTTCACAGTCCAACACAGACCATCCTCTGGTTTAACTTTCTGAAATCTTGATCCAGAGGAAAGAAGCATCCACTATCCGTGTTCTGGATGTGGATCCTACAGTTAGCTAGCAAAAGGTAATGGTTTCAACTAGGAAGGCTATATTTAATTTTTGTTTCGTTTGCTTATAACTGGAACAAGATCCAAACAGCATGAATATCCCATGTGTGGCTGCAAGGCACTGCTGGAGGGAACACCTCTAGTTTAGTATTTGGCATGGCTGGTCGAAGGGCAAAGTCAGTTAGTCAGCAGAATGCCAAGGCCCAAACATGAGCTGCAGGGTAGATGCAGCTTCAGGGATGAACAGAGCACAAAGGACCAAACTCTTGAAGTCTGACAAAACTTTTTCATCTTTGAGCTAGTAACTGCTAAGCCTATTATTCAGGCTTTGCATGTAATAAAACATATATTAATTACTTCAGTTATTCTGCTCTGGCAACCCAGGTAAAGACAGAAGTGTTTCATAACAATTTTAGCAATGTTCATCCTTTTAATTTTGAGTTCATGACTTCTTGGTTTTAATATTGTTAATACAAGAACTGAAGGTCTCATCAGGAAGGATCTGCTTCCTGTAACTCAGACAGGGAACTATTACAAGAAGCAATGTCCTTGGACAATTTCTGAATTAAAAAACCCAGACCATCAGCATAGAAAGTTTAGTTGGAAGAACATATGTTTTCAAGGACTTCCTCAGTCATGCTGTTTCCCTTGCAAGGTAAGCTGGTGTATTCTGACTCCCTAGGTTGTGGTGCTGCAACATTAGGAAAACCCTTTGTGGTGGACATCTGTTCAGCTGTAGATCATACACATGAAAGATATTCTAAACTCCATATATGAACTTGTTCCCAGCAATTCTGGCCATGAGATATGTTAATATTTATATTGCTAAATAAGAAGCATTTACTATTTGGAAAATAGTGAAGAAGTTGGTTTTATTCAGATTTACTGTAAGGAGTTAAAACCAGTATGTTTTTCAAACTGTAGTGATTACCGTAGTTTATTCACCAAGTGTAAATAAAGTATTTACAACTGAATCTAGGCACAAAATATTATTAATTATTAAATACAAAGTTTTAAAATGCCAGGGAAATTGTGGTGGTTTTAAAATGTTGAGGGTATCAACATAACCTGGGAAAAATAAAGTTGTTGCTACGAAATATGGAATGAAAGTGCAGTCCCATTGCCTGCTGCAATATGCTGCAGGACTTCCCTACAGCATTTCCTTCCTATGGTTATTGCTTTAGGCTCACCCTTCCCATGAAGATCTGAGAACACTGAGGTTTCAAATAAAAAGAAAAATTAATTCCCTGCTTTTAATTGGTAAACTTATGTCAACACAAGATGAAAAGGAAATAGTAAGTAGTCCAAAATGCTCTATGATACTTTATTCAACTACATATTTTGCATAGCTGGTGTCTTTTGTTAAGTTAGGAATATGTACAGCAGATTAATTAACCCAAGTAAGGTTCGTATGTTATCCACGCCAGGTTCATAAACTGTTTCACAGGTTTTAAATTAACATATGTTCTACACAGTGTGTTTTAATGTGTACAGTCTACTGTGACAATCCATATGCAGCCTCTATGTCAAAAAATAAAAGGTAAACCATATTAGCATTGATATTGTTCGAGTAAGGTTATTATTCTCAATTCTTGCTTCATTCACCAAGACATTCCTGTTCTGTTGTATTGTGGGAGCCTTTTTGTTTTGTTTTTTGTTTCATGTTTTACATTCCTCTCAGGAACTGACTTATGCTGAATGTGTTTTCCAGTGATAGAGAGATTGCTCCCTTGAGCCAACACAAATTAAATTTGAAAACTAGAAATATATGGTAGAACTATCCAAAAGTACTTTGACTAGTCAGCATGCTGAATATTCTTCGAAAACGTTACTGCACATACTCTTACAGTCTGCTGCAATAAACTTGGGCTTGAACAGTTCATGTTTAGTCTATAGTTTTTCTACTGCCTACCAACAGCAGTGCACAAAGTTCTATATTATTTCATGTTGTACGCATAATGTAACATGACACAGCCTAATGTTACAGGCATGCAGTAATAACAAGCTACTGCAATACATACAGGGAAACCTCCCACATGGATATAATCTGACAGATGCAAGCTTACTCTGCCCAGCCTTAAACTGACAGGACGTGAGCCAACTCTAGTAAGGAAACCACATAAATGAGTTAGTGTGGAGATTTCAGCAGCAGTTCAGGGGCTGCAAATCAGAACCAGCTTTTGTCCATCAGGGCTGGCGTGAGGCACATCAAACTTAGCTCTGTAAACATGTTGTTGTCGTTACTGTGTCTACATACAGTTATTTTCATTACTTGCGTGCAGTCCACGTTTTTTGTTCATGTTTATCTAGTTCCTTATTCCATGGTTTAAATCAGATAGTTGATGAAAATAGTTATCCAAACTTAATATTGATTTCACTGTAACTTTGTATTTTAAGGTCTATGAAGCCTTGTAAATTACTTTCTGTAAAATGAATGCAAAACAGTGAGCTTCCTTCCAACATCATCATAATGTTAGCTTCCTCTTTGTATCATCTTTAGCACAGTAAGGAATCGAAAAAGAGTAATATGCCAAGTGGCATACTCCATAAATACATTCTGAAATACTCACGATAAGAAACATCACTTTCAAAGTTACAGTATGAAGAAAATTGTGACCACTTTTTCTATTTTTTAATGTGTCAGTCTGCAATTGCAATATAAATAAGAGAATTTGGAAATATTTCTATAGAATTTCTTGAGAAAAGCTGTGCAGACTAACATACTACCCTCTCATGAGAAAGGACAGTAAATATGACTTCTAAAAACCCATTTTGTTCATCTGTGGGGATACATTAGTGGAATTTTCCTTACAGGAAAATATCATGGTAGCATTTCCTGATGGCTATTTACTACTTTTAATTCCTCTCACTCCCCTTTCTGCCAATGATTTCAAAGAGGAGATCAAACCAACATATCCTTGTGGCCCTAATAATTTCTCCTCTACTCCTTCACTCCTTCACCTATATCAAAGGCTGTCTTTTATCCTTTGAAGATCCCACTTGTCCCAGTAATTTCATGTATTGTTGCCATGTAACGTCACTTAGACCCAGCTGTACCTTTTCCTCTCACGTCAGTTTCTTTCTCTTTTTTTCTGCACATTATAATAATGGTCCGGCAAAAGCAAAGTAAAAGCTCAGCTACTTTTCTCAGGGTCTTCTGTCTCACACAATGTCCTTTTGACTCTTCCCTTTACGCTCTTACCTTTTGTCAATGCCTCACTCAATGGTCTATTCTTCACTCTTCTTTCACAGGAGCCAAAGATTGTACCCTCTTCCCCTCTCATTATTTGCCCCACTCTGTTTTACTGCCAGAGATTCACAAACCTTACTCTTCCATTCATGTGACTTTGACTAATTCTGCATTTTCTTGCCCTGTTTTTCTATCATCCTTAAATTGCCAAAAGCCCGACTCTTCCTCTCCTTCAATCCAGTCAGTCATTCTCTGCCTCCAAAGATGTAACCTCCACTCTAATATACTTCCCACTCACTCAGGTTTATAATCTGGCTCTCAGCTGTAACCCTGCCCTGACTTTGAGATGAGAATCCTGAACAGATTCCAGTCTTTCAGGGAGAAAGTCTTCCGTTAACGGAGAGATGATAAATAAGCAAGAGAGTTACACATTACCAACTGGCAGGTGATAAACCCATCAAAAATATAGCAAACAAGATTTGAAAAGGCAGCTCTTTCTGTTTCTCTGCTGCTGCTGAGTCCCTTACTCAGTGGTTGTTCATCACCCGTGCTGATTGCCGGGACATTGTCTCCACGAGTGACAGAGGTTCCTGCAAAAAACTTGCTCCGTCCCTTTTTCCTCATTTTAACCACAGGCTGCAAACTGACTAAAAGAATAATCCCTGTACCTTTGACTCCTTATCTGTTAAAGTATGTAAGAAATTCCTGTTTATGATACTCCCCCACTCATTTCACAGAAAATCTAGAAGCCAGGTTTTGGTACCAAGTTCAATGGTGTATAGTTAAATTAATTGAGTTAAAGTAAATTTAATTTAAGTGCAGCAAAGAACAAGCATAGATAAGATCAGAACTATGCTTATAGATGTTATCTCTGCAGAATTGGAGATTCTGCAACCAAAACTATTTGCAGAAAATTCTTTGCAGATTTTTGGTTGCAGATAGAGGCCAGTTGGATTCAGCGGAATCCTTGAAAGAGCATATAGCATACGTTAATGTAGAAATTCTTTAATCCTGAATACTCATCTTATTTTTAACCTGCTCAGCTGTTTTCAAATAGCTTTTTTTTAAAGGTTTGTTTTATTTTCCTAGTGTGCTGTTATATATGTATAGGTACAAATTTTGAGATTATCAAGTCAGTTGAAATAAAATAATAATTATATTGGGACACAGCTGCACTATATGTATACTAGACAGATAATTGAATTTTTTTTCACCTACAGGAAACTCCCAGTGCAATAAAATATCTGTAGACTAAACACATTTCTTAGAAATCAAAAGGAAAATAAAAATCAATACCATCCATTCCAATTGTGGATTAGAGACACAATTTTTCATAGTTCTAAAAACTCTTTTTAAGACCACGGCTCTCCTGGTTGTGTTGCTTAGACTCCCCACAATCATACTCTCGTGTACAGGTCTGACATGACTGATTTCACCAGCAAAGTTATCCATTATTGGATGGCAGGAGATAAACCCATCAAAAGGTGTAACAAACAAATAAGAACTTATTTGAAGAGTGACATTATCCTATTTCTGTCAGGAAATGTGAGCAAATAGCCAAGAGTTTATCGCATGTACGAAGACGATGACTGTTTGCAAATAGATTTTTTTCTTCCTTCTTTTAAGGTCGTCTCTTTAATCTGGAGCTGCAGCAGTAGATTTGTTTCTTTTATAAATGGTAGGTTTTATCAGGAATACGGTAAAGCATTTTACCAAGTCATCTTCCTCACATCAGTGACATGAAACTAGAAGACTGGAAATTCTTTTCCCCTCTAGTTTCCAATAACACATGTCAGTATTTGCAGTCACAAATAGATGGTGAGCTCACTCTTCT
>VZSC01009107.1:130832-187236 GCA_013398225.1 Steatornis caripensis
TTCTTGCCCCTCCTCTGCAAGACGTTTATAAGCATATGTATATAACCATATATAAAGTACACATGTACATTAGGCAAGCTATTTTGTCTCCTTTTTTTCAGTGTGTGTTTTATTATATATTCTAAACATTTGTGCATATACATAACTATAGGAGTAAATCAGTTTAAATCTGTAGGGTAGTATCACATCTAGTAAAAGCAAAGTTTCAAAAGTAACAACTAAATAAAGATGTGGATAATTTTTAAGGTTTCTGTTTCTTACACTCACTTTGAAACACTCTGATAGCTTTTTATCCAGACAGTTTCAAAAAATATTTTATTACTTATTTAATATTTTCCCAAAGGTTTTGTTTCTCTGGAAGTAAAAGCAGTTCAACATTCCCACACACACACACACACCCCACAACCAGAGCGAGTCTTCTTTACCACCAATTATATTGCACTTTGCACACATCAATTTTCTCATTCTGTACTTGGGATTCATATACCTTGCCTTGTCCTAGTGACAAGCCTGTATATTTTGTTGTTAAATCACTATGGTCTTGATGCCTATTTTGGACCACATTCCCATGTTCATCATACATTGGCCTTAAATGAGAGTTACTCGGGAGTACAACCAGCAGGATTTTCTGCCCCTGTTTATGACTGGAGAATCAGATGAAGCCCGGGATTTGCGTCTTTAAAGGATTCTCACTGCATTTGTAGCATGCCTGTGGTTCTTCTCCTCAAAAACTGCAGAACTAGCGATGTTGTGGTAATGTCTGATATTCAAGGCATTCTTTGTAGACAAGATGTATAACTGAATGGTCTTCAGCTTAAGAACGTGGCATTGGAAAGTCTACCTGCTTCTGCTACATATCCTTTGCAGAATTTTGATCGCTTTTGTTAATCATTGAGTCCCACTGTCTCTTTCTGTTTGTATAGACTTGTCCTGTGTCCTGTGGGTGGAAGGAGTACAAACATAAAGTTATATTTATATAAAATAATGCTTATGGGCCCTTCTAAGATCTGCTAGCTGAGACAGTAACAAGAAAATTGGAAACAGCGTATTTCTGTGCTTCCCCATGAGTGTCTGTGAAAAACTTGGTAGGGAAGAGCACTACTTCTAGGATCCCTGTAATTAATGTTACATTTGTAGAAGCTCTCAGGCTTCTTACTAAAACAACTCAAGAGTCTCTACTCTTGGAGTATGAGATATAGTACATTATATTTGAGGAATCAGTAGCAAGAGATACCGATGTGGGTCAACCTCTGCTAGTGGTTCAGGTGGTGGTTTCAGTGAAAGCTGTGTTCGGTTTGCACTGGGAGGGGCTACCTGTTGGATCTCAGTTTGAGAAGATGTAGCTGTGCTGAACATTGATCGCTGCACTGAAACTAGGAATATCGCAGCTTGCGGAAGATGACAAATAGTGTGAACACTAAACATTTGCTCTATCTGGAACTCTCAGTTCTCAACTGATGATATTTTTCTACATGAATGTACTGACTGTCAGTATCTGGCATAGGAAAATAGTAATTTCTGACCACACTCTCCTTCTGGATGGAGTACATGGCTCAATATCAACGTCATTGGGACGTAATTGCTAGTGTAGTCTATTGAAACTAGTGAAAAAGGATTATATTTTCAGCTTCTAACCATGCTTTTTCCCTCCCTCCCTTTCTCTCTCTGGCCTATTCACAAAAAGATCAAATTTTCATCCTTATTTCTATCCTTATACATTCTGTAAGAACTTAAATTTAATAAAATTGTAATTGCTGAATCCTTCACATGTTCATAAGAAACATATTTTAGAAGTTGAATATATGTACAGCAGGATTGCTTAAGAAAACTGAGTGCAATTCATTGTAAAGGACCTGTATTTGCTGCCTCCACTCTATTCCCCATTTACCTGATACTTGTTTAGGAGTAATGCTTCTGTTTTGAAATGCCATGAAGCAATTATACTTCTTGATATATACCTGTAATGTGGTTATCTCACAAAACCAACTAAGATAATAAGTTACAAAGCACTAGAGACTTGAGATTGAATTAGTAAATCACCTCACTCAAATAAAAATGTAGTTCTCACTGGCTTCCAAAAGACAGTAGATTATACTTCTATATAATGCTTACATAGTATATGTATATTTATATAGTACCTATAATGTTATGCATATATTAGTATATATATAAAATACCACGTAATGGCTGGTCGGTTAGAAAAAAAGCCACACAGCTGTGAGGGACAGGTCTGATTAAATTCTGAATCCATATGTTGGTACACAGAAAGACACTGTTTATGGAGAAATGAAACATTATAGAAACTGTAGTTTTGGTGCTCTTCATGCTAACTGTAATATGGATGAAAAAGATATGGTTGGAGAAGTTATAAAACAAGAAGGGAAAACTTTCCTGCAAAACAGGAATCTTTCTTTCAAATTACTTCTGTAGGAGAGATCTAGACAGCAACATGAAGTGTTTAATGACAAGTGCTTGAACATCAAAAGCTTGAAAGAGTAATTGGAGTCCTTATGCAAACCTTTTAAGATCCTTTTGCTTCTCTGTCTCATGTCTTTCTACAGCCTTTATATCTCCCAATGATGATGGTTTTACTCCACTCTGTTACATTGTGTGCCACAAGGACTTCAGATGATTCCTTGTGCACTTGAAGTTTCAAACTATTTTATTTTACAGACAGAAAGAAGAGTGGGGGGAAATATAAACAAATGTACATAAATGTCATCATCATATTTGTTCCATTTATTCTGTTCTCTGTGTGTATTCAACAAGTAGAATGCATATCAAAGTAGATTTGAGTCCTATTTTCTAAATAATATCTTCTAAATTATCTTAGGGAAAATACGCTAACTTTTCCCCCAGGAATAACTATTGACTAAATTCACTGTCTCTATATGCAGTTCTTATCAGGAAGTCGGAAGGTCTTCAAGATAGATAAGATTTCTTTTCTGTGTAACTGAATAATTAACAGACACAAACAAATACACATGTAGACATACACCATCTTTTTACAAAAGAAGAAAAAAAAAGTCAAACTTTAAAAGGGACGTAGTTAGCCTTAAATTGTATTGCTGGCTGGATGATGTCTGATGAGAGGAGACAGCGCCTATCTATTTGATGTTAAAAGTGAAGAGGCAAAAATAACTCTGCACCCAGTCCCATCAGTTACCTGAAGATGAATAAGCTGAGAGACTGAGAATCCCTTCTTGCAGCACCATTCAATTTATAGCAATGGTAACTTTGTTGAAACTGTAACAGATTTTAGGAAGTCTACAGAAGTGTGACTTTGTTTGTTGACATCGTTTTGCATTCAGTGAGGAATATTCATGTATGAAGGTATGCATCACTGATTATTGTGTGAATGTGGTTATCTGTCTCACAGATACTCACAGGAGCCAGGCAGTAATCACAAGGAAATACCATTGGTTTTACCTAATTAACAATTTTTACTAAGTCTTGTCACCATCTTGTAACTGACTTGGTCCCCATAAGGACTTTCTGCCTTCTCAAAGAAAAAGAATTTTGCATTATTTATACATGCAAATGAAGCCCCTGGCCCTGAAGGCCTTTGTATGTGAATGGATTTCTGTACCCACATGCCCAGATTTATCCCACAGCTTCTGGATTCTGGCCAGAAATTCATCCATTCATGAAGATGCTGAAGATACTTTTTAATAGTACATGTCATAGATTTGGCATCTTTTCTATTTTAGTATTCTGCAATTTACAGTATAAAGCTTGTGATACGTACACGCATGCATACAGTGACATAAAGGCACTGCACACTGTATCCAGATCTTGTGAACGCCACAGATTGTAAATTAAATAATTTAATATTTGAATTTTAGACTGGGCAATATTTTCTTTGGTTAGGACAGCAGTTTTCTGATTAATGTTTTTAATTTTAAGCAATGTCTAATACACACAATAATAAAAGTGACAGTTCAGCTTATAATGAGTTAAGGATGTTTCTGAGAATACACAAGAGGTTTTTAAGAGACTTCCAAAGTTTATGTTTACAGAACAGAAGCCCACAAATTAACCCAAATACATTTTTCTCATCTTTTACTATGTCTGCGTATCTCTAGCTTTAATAATCTCAACATTGCATTTATAAATAGTGCTTTCACTTTCAAGGCTGTATTCCAGTTAAAATAGTAAAATAACATTAAAAGAGTAAAACAATATTTTCAGCTGACTGCAGTGATAACTAGGAGGAAAGTAATACGTACAGGATTATTAATGGTACTATTTCATGGAAGTTAATAACAAAAATAACATAAACCGAAAGAATGAAAGTAACCCATACACACACCACTTCTTTTTAACTTTCACAAATTTAATTATGTCAGTGGTGCTGCCTTTCATAACACAGAATCCAGCTGTTCCCCTTTGGGCCCGGTTTACACCTTTATAGACTCACTTTTCTGGTGCTGGAAGAGGGCTCATTTTCGCCCTTTCACGTTAGTCCTTAACCGGTGTGGAGTATCTCTGTTCTGTGCGATTCTAAGCGAGTGAGATGAACCTCCTGCAGTACAAAGAAGTGTCTTAAAACCAGTTGTCCAATAAAATTGTTCCATTTAATATTGTTAGGTTTACAAAAACAGCTTTTCAGATGTTAGTCCTTTCTCAGCAAAGTTCACAATGTCAGGAAAAAGCAGCCTGTGCCAGTGGAGATTGTACCTTGTGGAAGTAAACGTATTAAATGTAGAGTGGACAGCAGCCTCGATCCCCATGCAGAGGTAAACATAAATAAACACCCACTGTGTTTTTTCTGTTTTCCCTGGCTGACCTCCACTGTTGTAGCTGAGCTTTCCTCTTGTGATATTTGCCAGGTTACGTAAAAAAGATGTGCCTTCTGGCTGAAATGATGAAACATAAAGCCTGTTCTCAGGCTGTGGAAGCCTGGTGGATGTGAAACAGCTGGCGGTCTGCGGCTGGGCTCTGAAAGGAAGCCTGAGAGATGCGATTGGTGCTATGGTTAAAAGTAAAATATGAGTAATTTTTTCTGCTTTAGACTGATGTATAGAAACCTGCACAATGTAAATTTGCTTATTCAGATATTTTTAAGAACATATATAGAGATGATTTATTGGAGTGGAACATTAGAATTGGGTATTTCCTGGTAAATCAAACTGGCATTTAACATACAAAGGGTGCAATATAGTTAAAAAAAAAATAGAGTATTTTTGCTTTTTAAATATCTGGCATCTGAGGTAGCCTGTGCTGCAAATAACTGAGGTATGCAGGTCTTACCAGAAAAAAAGTACAAAGAAAGTTACCAGGAAAGGAAAAGGGGAGTGCAGAGTGAAACATTTGATATGCAGAGGACAGAAAGTGGAAGCCTGTGATGCAGCCTAGAAGTGGTGAGAGAGAATGAGGAAGAGCCACACAAGAAAGCAGAGAAGTGCTGTCGATGATGATGGGCAGTAGGCACAAAAGCCAAGCGAAGACAGTGTTGAGATGCCCGAGATGCAAATAACATAGTACTGGCTGTTGGTTTATCTAACAAGAGATATACAACTTTCCTATGAGGCTGATTTCACAGAAGAAAGAAAGTGAGAGTATTTTATCAGGGAATGCACTAGAAATGAAAAGCTTAGACAGCTTTATAAGGAACTAAAATGATTCATGAGGTAAGTGGGGCAGAAGTAAGACTTGTTTTTCTAAGGGGGAAAAGTTGGTCAGATAACTAAAAGGGAGAGAAAAAACTACTAGTTGAGAAATCACAGGTCATGGAAGAAATAGGGATAAAATTAAATAATTTAGATTAATTCTGAGACTATTTCAGAATGTTCAGATAGGGAATGGGCAGGTTAGAAATCAGAATTCTTGACAAATATATTTACCTCACTGGACAGGCAAGACTGTAAAAGAGAGTCAGATTAGGTAAAATCAGGGTTCTGCTGAAGCCAGTATCTTCAACAAATCCAGGATTTCACTCAAAGGATACGAAAGCATGCAGAGGAATTTATTAGAAATCAGCAGATAGCATCCTAATGAGCTAATAAAAAGGAGAAAATTGTTTAGAAGTGTGGAGACAGAAAAGAGAATAAACTCGAAGTAGAAACTTCAGAATACTGGTGCCAAAGCTCAGAAAAGTTGCCTATTTTCCTGATGTTATATAATTATAATTTAACACCAATGAAATTCACAGCTGGAGATTTACAATTATTTTTGTTTCATGTATATACAAAGCTGAATATGTATTCAGTATATTCAGATAGGTGAGTTCTGCATGTGTGTGTATATTTAGCAAATTTCAATAAGGGCTGATATTTAAGTAGGCATTATGATAGATCTCAGTTAAAATCACTCATGCCTCAAAGCTTATAGATATCACGTACATGCAGATTTAGCGTACAGTTGCAGAAATCTTCTTTTTCAGAATATTCTACAAAGTCGAACTATACTATAAAAAGTTAATACCCTTTAAATATATTATAGTTGGTATTTTTGTTTAGTCAGCATAAATTGGCTGGTAAATAGTCGAATCCCTAAAAGTGTCCTAATCTGCAGGTTCACTAAAGGACCAACATGGAATATATATGAAGTGCAAATACCTTTCTATAATCATGACCTGCAAAATCCGTTTTCAGCCAAGTTGAATCCCACAGAAATTTCAGGCCTCTAGATTTTTCTGGTTTGGTTTTGGTCTTATAATAATGTGAGAAGCTTCACAATCTTCAAATTTACTCACTCTCCCTGTTTCTCTTGAAATGTTTAATCCAGTAAGTAAACTCAGGCCTCAAAATGCAAATATAGTCACACCTTTCATTCAGCAAAGTACTTCCATGACTTGCAAACTAGTTTCCTACGGAGAAGTGAATTTTAATTCATTTGTATCAAGGTTTTATCAGGAGCTCACCCACTTTAAGACGATGGACACCCGGGAAAGAGTTGCTAGGAACACCTTTGTTGGAAGAACGGGTTCTACGTCTGCTAAAGCATGGCATTGGATTAAGGCTTGTCCAACAATATTTCTCCTCTATGGATTCCATGTGCGATCATGGTACATATTGTTGAGAGGGCATGGGTAGAGTCTCTTTGTTTTGTCTAGCTGTCTGTCTTCCTGAGACATTTAGGAGTGTCTTATTTTGAGAAACTCAATCTTTCCATCAAACCGGTTAAAAGCAGCCAACAAGTTCAAAAGTTACTAGATGGAGGCTAGAAGAGAAGTATGTAGATGGTACGGCCACAAAAAACCTAATTCACTGTAATTTATTTAATCATATTCATAAGTAGAAAATTCATAATAGATTTAAAAAAAAATAATGTGGGGTATTTTTGAGGGCATTTCTATAATCCCTGTTTCTTAATGAAAAAAATCAGAGACTTGATGTCGGTTGCAGCTTGAATACCCTGTCTGTCCTGTGCATATTGTGTTTACAGCCATGTTTAGCCTAGACGTCTTGCATTTAATTTATAAAAGAGCTATAATATGCTGTCTTCCCAGCTTTCTATCTTCATGGGTGTCATGTGGCTGAAATGATATAGCAACTATTACAGTTCTACACATATATTTCAGGAATTATCTAAAATACAGTTGATATATCCTCTACCCAATGAAGGAAATTAAAATCAAAAGAAGGGAAATTCTTTGTATATGTGGAAAAGTAGCCTTATGTTTCCTTTTTATAAACTTTTTACCAGTGAAATCATCAGATTGAATGTTCATATCCATATAACAGAGTTCCCTTTTGAATTCAGAAAAGTGTTATGTTGTTATTGTTATTATTATTGTTGTTGTTGATGATGATGATGATAATTAATAATAATAATTTACTGCTGGGCAGTTATAACACTGACTGGGACTGGTTTTAAATACTATTTTAACTTTATTTCTGTATTATTACTATGCATTCTTGACCAGGAAAAAGCCCACGCTAAGTGGTGGCTGCAGCAGGACTAAGGTGTGGCTCGAACGCCGCGCACCTTCCCACGGTTCCTTCCCTCCGCGCCGCAGCTGCGCGGGCCCGGGTTTCGCGGCTGCCTCGGGGAGGGAGGCGGCGCTCCCGCCCCGGCCCCGGCCGCTCGCCCCTGTCAGGGCTCCGGGCGTGCCCCTGGCTGTTAAAATCCAGACGTTTCCCCGGTGGAGCGAGGGGAGAGGGGCGTGCAACGAACATTCGGGATCCCTCCCGCGTTCCCCGCAACCGTGCGTCGCTCCTGCGCTGGTGCTGAGCCCTGGATCCGAAGCTTTTCAGGTGCTACTCTAGAGCCGGAGTGTATTTGCCTCCTTGCGTTGCTGTTCTGAAATCGTAGGTGCTTGCTTGCGCTTTCAAATACCAGATTACCTTTTTCTATCCAAAATTCACACAACCGGTGGGCTTTTGTAGATGGGGTTGCTCAAAGTCCCCGCAAAACTCCGGTGACTATATTACTTTGCCCCACGTTTCTACCCAAGGTTACGGACGATACAGAAAAGACAGCGGCAGAGAATATTTGTTCGATTTTTGCAGTATATACCTTGGCACATTAAGTGAAATAACTAATGAGAGGAGGCTTGCTCTACACTACGGGAGGGTATGAAGTGGAGAGTCTGCAATGCTCCTTTCATCTGTAGGTTCCTCTGAGCAGTCCATCATACAAGACGCTGTCTGCAGAGACGCGAGGCAGTCAAGATACGGGAGTTTATATCCTGAAATGTCTCAGGAAGACTGAACAGAGGACAAATCTCAAAGCCCTTCGAGCATTTCCAGAGGAAAATGCTAATAGGTATGCAAAAACGTATACTGTGAAGAGCTGAAAATAAGCGTGTTTTATCAAGAGTTGTAATAATGATTTGCATGTGTATAAATTGCAGCCAGTTTAAACACAGACAAACAGATTGAACTTTGACTGTTGTGAGTACAGAACGCATTCTCATTTATATTGTTCGATTGAAAATCATTATTACTTTGCCTATAATTGCCATAATTTATCGCATTGTTAAAATTTGCCAGTAATACGGTACTGTCTACAGTTCCACTCTATTTGCACATAATTAATTATTCATTTCCCTCAATTGCTAGTTGCCCTTAACATACACTTAAACATAAACATAAAAATACCACTTCAAAGGGAATAGAAAAATAATTTGTTAAACCTCTTATATCAGTTATAATTCTGATTTCTTAGAGTGAGGGATTGGTGAAAGTATTAAAACTGTAGATCACGACTTTGAAAATGGTGAGGAAGGAATTCCCATGCTTGATTTCTGTACACTTGAGTGTACGTCAGCTCTGCGTAACCAGGTAAATTGTAGTGTATGAGGTGACAGGTTATAAGGAGGAATAAACAAAAAATCTGGTTTAAAATGTCAATAATCTTATTATTACGCCTTTGAAAATACAATCTTTGTTGTCCTGAGGCTGAAGGGGGAAGGCCCCAACACCTTGACACACCACCACTTGCTAATAAAAGACTGGTTTACAGCACTGTCAGTTCCATGGTTTTGCCTTTTCTGGTGAAGGGGTCTTGTGCAGCTGCAGACAAAGAAAAACGCTTAATTCTTTCTCAGTGCATCAGTGTGAAGAAGTAAGACTTTCTATGATTTAGCTCAACATTACAACTCTAAAGGTGTAACGCCATGCTTAGAAAGAACCACGTAATAGTCTAAGCAGAAGAGAAACATAACAGCAAAATATAAATCATTTTCCTGAAATCAACCGTCTCTAGAACATAAGTGTCTCATAATCAGATAGTTACTATAATCCAACATACACCTGTTATCTGTGGTGCATATGTATATACATACATGTATGTGTACATTTCTAGACCTGCAGTCTGGAATAAGCTTGAGTCCATCCAGCCTAGATGTAGTATGCTGTGTATCAGCAATCAGTTTGCATTGCTAGCATGTCTCAGGTATTACTAAGAAAGGCTATTGCAAGAGAGCTCATCAACAAAGTTGGGATTTTTTATTAGCTTAAAAATACAAAAAACATGTATGTGTATTTTATAATAATTATTTTGAGAGCAATACTAATTGGAGAAAATAGTTTAATGGACTTATAAATGAGTAAGAACAAACTGTACCGCAAAGATGATTGCGGCTCACTTAGGATTCAGAATACCATCCCATTTTCATGCTCAATATGAATTGAGATTGTATTGTACAGTACATAAATGATTTTCCTCGGCTTTTTAAAAGGCAGTATCTATTAATATTTTAAACTGAAGTAATTGCTTCTTGTTCAGCAATGAGTTTCATTTATGAGTGTTTAGCCCTAACAAATGGAAAGTATGGTTAATCTAAGTTAAAAATGGATTCTTTAAATAGCTCTAATTACATTCTGTTTATATTTGTATGTATTAGACACTTAAGATTTAATCGGTAGCAGTTCTAACAAACCATAATGTTTATTAGCTGGTTTTAAATTATTGTTGTGGATGGTAGTTCAATGAGAAAATAAATGATGGTTTGTCTGCTGTAATGCATGGTAAATAAAAGATGGACCAACACGGAAAAGAGAAATTATATATTATATCATTTGAGTTTTATACTAGATACACAGAAAGAATGGAAGAAAACGTGAAAAAAAGAAAGGGAAGAGCTTCCATTTCTCATTTCACTCGTACAGATTCTTTGTAATTTTGTGTGTTTGCTTGTTTGAATCAAAACTTTGAAGTGCTATTGTTCTTTTAAGTTTATTTTGCATCAATCATAACAATTTCTTACTAGATACTGGCAGTCTTTTAAAAACTATTAACTGTACATTCCCAAATCATATCTTGTGAACTAGATTCTCAGTAGCAACTGCAATTGCTATTAGCGATTATACCGTATTGAAGGGATCATGTACAAAATTATTACCGAAGCCTCTGTTTTATTATCTTGCATAAACTCTGTGCAAGTAAGGAGATGAATTCTTAGATAACCACAATTTTTTTTTTTGCAACGAACTGTTCATATCAATAACAAGACGTGACACAAAGTATATAGTAATTTTAAATCCTCTTTTAGCTAGACCTATCTAGGTAATGTATAAGGACTGACTGAAAACTAATTATCTTAGGTTGAATATTATATGATATTTAATGAGATCCCTTTAAAAAAACAAACTATCACAATATTTTTAAATCAAAAACTTTGATGTGCAGTACTGAAAGATATTAAATGTTTAAAGGTAGAAAAAAAATCTCAGTTCTTTTAACTAAAAACTAATAAATCCAAAATGAAAATTAGTCTGGATTGTATCTCTAGGTGTTAAGGGTAGAGTTCTGCTGTTCAGAGTAATGCTGGAACCAAAACTAGATTACTCAAACGCATGGAACCAGATTCCCTGGTTGGCTTTGCAGTGTTCTTGTGATTTCTGGAAACAGGTTAGAAAGAGGTTATTTCAGTACATGTTTGCCCGGCAGTGCTCCAAAAGGTTGGGCTGATCAGGACTATCAGAATACCCTGCCAAGAAATGCCTGACGTGGTATATGTGATCCTGGGTAGATGGATGTTAGTGGACAGAGTGTGCCAGCTCCAGATCAGCAGAATTCTTCTTCCATAAGGGGAGTTGTCAGCAGACAGCAAAGTTGCATTTGCCTTTTTTTAATACGATGTTGTGCCTTTTCTGATATAACTGAATTCTATCAATCTAAAAGTGAGCAGTGGTACTATATATTTGTTTAATGTTCTCAACCGATTTTCTGTGGACACAAAGTCTTGCAGTCACATTATGCACTTGTGCATTTCCATCTGCTTCGCTCCCACCTTCTCAATAACTTTGAAACATGAGTGCTTCAACTAAATTTAACAGGGGCTAGAGGTCTTAACAATAATTATGTTCTTACAAGCTCCACTAAAAGAGAACACATATAACCTCAGAGTGCCCCGTGAGAGAGAAAACAGGCTACAGGACATGAATCCCAGCTAGACATTGGAGAATCCATGGTGGGGAAAAAAGCATTAGAAACCTCCTAGCTTCAGGAAAATCTTCAGAGTTTTTGTCTTCTTAAACAGCTAAATCAACCACAAGTCGCAGTCACATTGGAAAACAGTTTAGTTTTTTCTGGTACTTCAGAGTTAGTATGTTACGAACATTTAGAGGAAAAGAATACCTCTGAATTAGTTAAAAAAGAATCAATGATTAATTCTATGCTATTCACTGGTGATATTGAAAGCATTCTTTGAAATACAGTTTTCACTATCTGTAGAATTATTCTGCTTCTATTGCAGTTACACTGTGTACTTAGACATTAAATGGAATAGTTCTTTTCTCCTTATTCTCCTAAGCTTATTTGATCTGAAAAAATTAACAAGGTTTAATAAAATCTAACTTTGAATTAGTTGATTAAAGCTGAGTCTCTTAAAACGTGTGATTTCCCTCTGTGGTTCAGATAATCTTTTCTTATCTGATGTGGAGTTGTTCAAGTCCTTATGGAGATTTCCAAGTTACTAGTAGAGTATAAAATTAATTTACACAAATGTATTTTGCTTTAATTTCCTCTAATGAAATGGTAAAGTTCTGATTGTAAAGTAAGGGTTTGCCTTTGTGTATATGAATAATCTTGGGTTTCTTACTGCAAGTGGACTGTGGCAGAGAATTGTCTGCTGTTAAAAGAAGTGCTGTCAGAAGGTTAAATAATGTAGTTTCAGATATTTAGGTCTTGCTTATACTCTCTCACAAGAAAGAGTAATAAAAGGCAGTATTACTGAAATTATTAGATTGTGTCCTCTTCCCCTGTAGGGAGAGAGATTTTTACTTAAAATGAACAGAAAAATTTATATATCTGTACAAAGGATATCTGTACAAAGATCACAACGGTTGTACAGCTGGAAGGGCTCAGCTTTGCTCCTGTAAATAAATATTCATGGAAGACTAGTACATTGTATGTGCTTCTTAAATTTAGCTTTGAATCTGGTTGCCAGATATGTAAAATAGATGCCAACATCTCCTAAATGTGGAAGCCTCAACCTTGCTCGAACCTGATTTTAGAAATTTCTTCCTCCTTTAGACCTCAGAATTTTTTTGTGTTATAGTGAAAGTTAAAACTTTCCAGCTTTAAAGAAGGACATCGAATGTGAAAAGTTTGGTACACAGAAAGCATCACCTCCTGGTTAGGGAGACCCTGGCCAATAAATTGCTGGAGGCTAACCCAGGCTTCTGGAAAAGTATTTCAATACATCTGCGCTATTCTTGTGCTCTTCCGGAAGTGTCTATTGTAGGGCACTACTGCAGGCAGAACATTGGGTTTGGTTGAGCATTAGTCTTATCGTGTTGCACCTAATTTTAGATTATGTTTCACGGTCAGTATCTCAAAGTCTGTCTGGTTTCATTTTGCTTTCTGAATAACTCTAGAAAGGTATGTTCCAGACCTCCTTACAGAAGATGAAATCAGGAATTTAAACCTAGTAGGAATGCCTTAAACAACAGTTCTTCATTATTTGAGGGATGGTCTTTCTTAACCTATTTATGTTGGAACTGTTCTGTTTGCATAAGGAGTTAATATCATGACAAAGCAGAAAAGCTGATTGCCTTGATGGGTGTAGTAAGCAATTTTGGTGTTTGGTCTCATTTAGGGAGAGAGAGGACTTTTAAGTCCTTGCCAGATGGTGGCCCCAATCATTGACCTCTTTTATTGTTTTGATCATCAATTCCATTCTAGTTGGCATTGGGTCAGGTTCCCTGGTACAGGTGATAGTTGTTTTCCCAACACCGCCGACATACAGTTTTCAAAGCCTTAGAGGAAACATAAAAAATCACTTGGGCTCTACTCTCATTTGTTCAGGAAAAATTATAAAGGATTGATTAAGATGAAAGGTCTTAACTCTAGGGAAACATGTAAGGGGAGAAGGAAACTTCTTGAATCCTCACATGTAAGGGGAGAAGGAAACTTCTTGAATCCTCTGAAAACATTGTAGAGACTTGCCACTGCACTTGTTTCTAGGGAGGCATGCTAGCGGCCTCGTGAAAAAAGGAGATGTGGCAAATAATTTGAAGCTGTCGTGTATGCCATTTAAGTTAATTTCTGTAAAAAGCCTGAATGTGTGTAAACAGGACAAAACGAAAATAACAGTTATCACATTGTATCTAATACATATTGAATCTCATCTAGACAGACTTTTTAATTATTATTATTGCATTGTTCCCCGTTATATTCACATTCTTAAAACAAATTCTGTGTACCAAAGGACGTATTTTAAAGTCTGTCCTCCATGCTGTTGCCCCTAATGACTGATGATCATGGATTCTGTATTGACTTGCATGATGACACTTTACCATGCTGATAGGCTTCTTCGACCCACCTTGGAAGTTACATTAGCTCACTATAGATTTTGCACAGAAGATCAAATAGATTTAAATTTATTCATATGCCCTATGAATCTAGTGATGTTTTCCTCTTTTGTTTTGCAAACATGACATTTGCTTTCCAGTCCCCTAGCTTGAATAGATTTTGCAGTTTGAGAAAACCAGAGAGAAAAACATGACAGTACCCCTTACCACTTCTCTCTGGTGGCTCGTTTTTGTTCTTCTTTTCGTTTGCCCTATGTTACAGAATCAAGTCTTTCATCACTGAGGTTAGAAATTACTAAAAACTCTTCGTTTTGATTGAGCAGCCTCTGCCATGCCAGAATTATTTGCCTTTTACGATAGTTAATTGCATACAGTTAGTATTCCTTGCCATATTTGCCTGCATTCTTCAAATGCTGAGTGAAAAATGTTCCAAGACAAAGACTTATTTCCAGCATTTTAGAAAGCTGTTCAGATAGTGCATCGGTAACATCTCAGCAGGCGGAGGTCCCATATGATTCCACCATTCAAGAGAACTTCTTTCATATGTGATTAATTCCAGGACCCATTTAATCCACCACATTATGGTGGTCAATTTGGGACATCTGTGCTGATGAAAATGACTTTTGATTGTACCTAGATGGCTTTTATATGCAGTACTCCATGCCGGTTTACTCTCCAGTTCAAAGTGAGATAAAATAGAGTCCATTTTCTGGATAGGGCTTTTTTTCCTGTCTAGCTAATCAGCATTTGTAAGTCTTATATTGAATTATCTGGTTTCTAATCCCCAATTTAGGAATATTTCTAGATACTTCTAGATATTTTGCTTTTAAAAATTAGACTAGTGGCATTTTGATTTTATTTATCATTACTTTTTCCGTGGTACATATTAACATGTATCTCTGCATTAATAAACAAAGAATGCATCCTTTGCATATTGGCTCGCATAAGCATGTACATATGCAGAAAACAGATGCTCTGGCTAGAGAATTTAGTAGGTTCTGTATTAGAAATGGACTACATGAAGTAAGTATTCTTTAAAACCAGTGTGTGTTAGAGAGTTTACATTATTTCTCACTTCCTAAACTCTGAAATTCACCTTTCAAACTGATTTTCAGTGTGCTGGCCATCTGGGTATGAACTAAATTGCTGTCTCAACTGGACTGTAAAATGACTCTGTTAGGATTAAGGCCTGGGTGACTACCTGATAGAATGATGCAGTCTATCTTAACTTACAAATTTGGCTGGTATCACTCAAAAAAAAAAATAAAGAAAAGAGAAAAATGTAGATTCAGACTTAATTTTGAGCTTTAGTTTATCTAGTAGTAATTTTCAAACTCTTCCCCCAGAAGATTCTTACAATCTCTCAGATCTCTAAATAGATCATAATTCCGGTTGCCAGTCTGTGTAAGGATTGGAAAGAAAGATAAGAAAGAGAAGAGCATTTGATGATATCTTCAAGAAATGTAGTAGAGGAATTTTTAGTGTTGTGTTATTCTGTATTTAATATTTTAGACATTAAAAAATCAAGTATTGTAAATTAATAAAAATTTATTTGTATGCTTAATTGTTCCAGGAATTTTATAAGGTAATGACGTTTGGAAAGTGTGAAAAAAATCATGGAAATGTAAACATTAAGGTTTTGGGGAAAAGCTGGAATAAGAAAATGCTCAGAGAAATCTATTAGGATCTTTTTTTTTTTAGTTGCTATTAGTGGGTTGACAGTCTATAACAGAAAGTAAGAATTCAGTGTCAAGTATAGTTAATAACAGCACTTTCAAAATGTTTATTGTGTACACTTCAATTGTCTTGTAGTAATTTGAAACATATAATAAGTCATTAACATCTTGATTGCAGATGTTGATGGTTAATTAATATCTCTAAATTTTATTATTATTTCCATTTATACAAAGATAGATAATATCGGGGAGTGCTTTTTACTTCCAATTCTGTTTTTCAGACTCCGAAATCAATCTCCTAAGGTTAGCAAGACAGAAGTTAAAACAGTGCTTACTAAGTGCTATGACCACAGCCTATGCAATATCACTTACATTTGCCATATTCACTGCTAGAGATTAACACTTGAGACAAATATGTTAAAGATCTCAATTAATATTCAAATTTCTACAGTTTTGAAAAACAGTATTGCTTTTAAAAATCCATGCAAAAACTCTTGCTGAAAAGATCACCAATTCCCAACGATACTGCACAAAGGGAGTTGATCCTTCAAAAAAAAGTGACAAAAGTGCAAGGGAAGAAAAAGAAATGTGAGCATTAAGTAGAAAAAACACTTTCTAATAATGTTTTCCCATAAGAAATCACAAAAATTGCATGTAACTTACCGTTTTCTACTAAGGAATGTTTCAGCAAACTACATTCTTTGCAGTGAAGCCACAACCAGCTAGGAAGTATATTAAAACATTGTTTTATTTTTTAAACACTAGAATGCATCACCACATGCAGCTTTCTTTTACTGATCACTACATTTGTTTCAGTCTCAGCATTTAGGAACAAAAATTGTTTGGCTATGCAATTTGTAATGGTCAGTGTTCTAACTGAGATGAGGAATCTCCTCTGCTTCCAGTTCTTTTCGGTTAATTACTAGGCTGATTGAATGAGTAGGAGACAGAAGAACATGACTATAGTTTTTTTGGCATTTGGGAATTCAACTGAAAAGTCAAATATATCATTATATGAAGGAATTTCCAGGAGGGACCAGGGCCTTCCTTTGACTTTCTTTGAATGTTTAATCACACTCTTTTGCACCCATCATACTTATTGGAGAGGTGTCCTATCTGAAAGTAAATTTAGACAGGCCCCTAAGTCAATCTTTCAACAATCTGATAGACCCTGTATACTGGCTTGAGCTTACTAGGTTTATGTTAAGTTGTGTATAGAAGTATGTTACCTTTCCTGTGAAATTCAGTAATCTGCTTAAAAATCGATACTGTACCATGGAGGTAATTTATGAAAAAAAAAAAATTTAACAAGGTATTTTTTAATGTATCTAAAATCGATACTGTACCATGGAGGTAATTTATAAAAAAAAAAATTTTAACAAGGTATTTTTTAATGTATCTAAAAGCCAAAAGGAGCACCTCTTTGTTAATTTCTTGAATATTTGAAGACATCGTATATTTAGGCTTGTGCTTAACCCAACAATTTTTCTGGCTAAAACAGTTTTGCAAGTACAGCTTGTATTTTTGCACTGAGAAACACATTGTCCTGCTGTTCATTCTACTGTCTGGTTTACCGATACCTCTTTTTAACTGTCGATGACCATTACATCTTATTTACATCAAGATGATGAAAAGTCTCTTTTAGTAGATGCTGTCTTAAGAACCATGAAATGTTCTAATTTTAAGTCCCATTTTGGCCTCTCAAATGGCACCTGGGAATCAAGAAAATTCAAGGAAAGTAGACTCTCTCAGTAATTGATTTTTGAAACATCAATTTTTACCTTAAATAGACAATGTGATGCACAAATGAAGATCGATGTAATGCAGATATGATATGGAAGATTCATGTGTTAGATTGCATGGAATTAATGCATTTTAGGATTAGGGAATAAGGAAAACAAAACCAGAAGGTGGAGTAGGTGTCTATGTTTAAAACTGAAAATTTACTTCCAAGAAGGCTAATAGGAAATGAAGACATAAGGGAACGTTCTTGTTTAAATTCAGAAAGTAAGTTTCCAAGAGCGTTACTGGGCATTTGCAGATCATAAACTTTCTCATGAAAACAGGTGAAATGCCAGATGAACAGCGTCTCAGTTCAGAAACCTTATCACTAATATAAAATTATCCTAATCCATTATTAAATTAAATTATCCTGAGGTAATGCATATATCCCAAAGTTGTCCAAGTCAAAAATCAAATTAATCTATTAGCTAGTTTGCAACAGCTGGCTTTTTGCCTTTTCTCTTTTAAAATACAAGCTCATTTCTCGTAGTCTTTTCATCTCTAATATGTCTTAGTCATCTTATTTCCTTTTACTATAATTAAGGTAAGCTGGGTAATTCTGCCCAAGTTATCCCTTATAATTGCTAAGGTAATAACATGTGTTATCTTGTTTCATCTCTTAATATAGTCCTATATTGATTCCTGTGTTATCTGAAGCTAAGCTATGGATGCAGGCCTGCTGAAATGCTGGAGATTAAATGAGAGGTGCTTAGACCTGGATTTTTCTGTTTCTGTCCTCTAATGATAAATTCCTTACCAAGACTGAGGATTTGATGCCTTGGTGAGTGTGAACATCTTCTGGCTATTGCCTGTCTGCAATCCCTCATCTCAAATTAACATTTTGCTTTCTTAACCCCGGCTCTTCAGGACTTTCCCTTCAGGATATTAGCCATATTTCTGTCTCAGTAGCTGGCAAAATTCCCCTGTTCCAACTACTGGATGCTGACTTAGACATTTGGCAATACAGTATGATCCACCTTAGACATTTGGCCATATGGCACGATCTACCTTAATCATCCAAAACACATTAAGTGTTCAGATGCTGAATGTATCTCACAGAGAAGTCAGGTTTAAACAGCAGACCAAATAATATTATTTCTACACAGTGACATTAACTTCAGTTTTAGTGAAGGCATTATAGATGACTCAGTGCAAGTTAACAGGTAGGCTAATCCATTTCCCCATGGATTTTTAAAAAATATATAATTTATTCTGAAATTAATAACAAATTTTTATTCAAAAATTAAAATTGAATCATCCATTTCACAAATATCAGCATGGGAGATGTGGAAACAATTACAATTTTCTTTAATCTCAAATCATAAATTTGACAAAGATAGAAGTATTTGTGTTCTTACAGATCTCCATTATCTAACCATCTGCAGCTGTTTTTCTGAATGGTTTCATTTCATACATATAGATGAATACTATATCAATCTCAGTTTTGCGTGATCTGAGAACAGTGGAAAGTTAAAGAAATGTATGATTCCGAATCCTCCTTTGCATACTCAAAAGAATTTTATTTTCGTGTGGTGGGCATTTACCACAGAGTAAAACAGTCTCAAGTCAGGGAAATTCATTTAATTTATTGCCAATTAACATAAGCTTTTAGTTACTGATTCCGGTATTGAGAAAGAAAGAGGACAAACAAAAAGTTAGAGAAAACACTTCACCTTCACTCCAGACACGTCTCCTTCCCCCTTCCTCACCTCCAGTGCCTCACGCCACACATTGCACTCGATCCCTGCAGTGAGGCGATGTGTAGTTCCAGAGCCTGGGGTCAGTGTGTAGCAGCTCCTTCCTTTTGCCACTCTTTGTTTTTTACTCCTTTCATCTGCTCTGGCAAGAATTCCCCTCCAGCTGCAGACCCTTTGTGGGGCATCTGCTCTGGCAGGGTTTTCTCCATGGGGGACAGCTCCCCTCAGAGGCACACCTCATCCTGGGTTGTCTTCTATGTGTCTTTCCCTGCTTGGGTGTTTCCTGCCCGTAGAATTTACCACCCTTTCTTAAACATGTTTTCACAGAGGTGCCGTTATGTTCCCGTGACGGGACCCAGCTTTGGCATGGGGTAGGTTGGTTTAGTTCATGACAGAGCAGGAACATGGTCGTGCATGTTCATGACATGCAGGAACCAGCGGTGCCTGGAGCAGAGCATGCCTGGCCTTCCTCCCACACATGGTACTCTGCAAACCCCCACTAGCAAAGTTCTGCCTGTTACACCCAACACAGTGTTTTAGTCCTTTTATAAAGAGTGCATTGTTACGATCTTGGAATAGCTTATTGGTCACAGTTTTTGCAAGAGCAAAACAAGCCTTGTGGTAAGAAAGAAATTAGAAATGTGATATTTAGAAAGACTGTTTTTTGTTAACACACGTCTGTAATTTTAAGGTTTAAACAATTTGTGTTTCCAAATCCAAATCTTCATCTTTCACAAGATAAACAATTAAGACTTTTTGTTTTCATTAATCCTCACCTCATTGACTAGCACGGTATACCAAGCATATTAAACATTTATTGTAAGTTATTTATTCCTGCTTCCGGGTAGGTTGCCAGGTGTCGGAAATTCTGTATGTATTACTACTGCAGTGTGCAGAAAGCAAAGTTCATGGCAGTCGCTGCTTAATGATGTTTTCACACATCATTCATTGTTTAAATGATTGAGAGAAACAGTGCTTAAATATTGTGTGTCACTCTTTTCCCCAAGCCAAGACTCTACCTGTGAAGCCGGGCTATCAGGCTTTTGTTTTATGAATGAGGTAAAGTGGAAATCCAAACCAGCTGCTTCTTTTGGAAGGGGAAGAAAAAAAAAGGCAGAAAAGTTTTTAAATGTTTATTTTGTTTTGCAAAAACCATGTCCTTGTGGATGGTTTCCTATTGGGGCAGCTGTTCATATAATGTTTTTAACTACAGTTGCCATCTGGCCAGCTGCAATTCTGTCATTTCTACGTAATATATTCTCCTGCTGATCCTTGCAGGGTATCCTAGAGCAATCTAGTAACTCCATAGGTTGGACAGTGAGACAGGTAGGAGAGGGAGAACTTACCTATTTTCAAATATGCAATTCAAATTTTCCATTAGATGATCAGTACAAACAGTAATTACACCATGAAAACCTAGTTAGTTGCTTGGGTTAACAACGTGAGTATATTTTTCTTCATCCAACCTAAGGGAGGATGTGTGGGAGCATCCATTTTGTTAGGGAAAGAACAGTAGTCTGGCGCTTGTGGCAGTTACCTTAATTCTCTGAAGGACGTTGGTATGACAGGCAGCATTTACAAGTCCAGGTTGCCACTTTATCTGTGCCCATAAACAAGACCGTTGCAAGGCCAGTCAAGTCTCCCAATACTTCTCAAAACTGGAGAAGCATGTAGAAGACAAATATGTATGTTGCATTTATTTATGCTAGCGTATATCTTTAGAATATAGCTGATATGCCTCATTAAAGACGCGAGAAAATACTCTGTTAAATAATTTACTCATTAACTGGTAAGGTTCATAATACATCTTCATTGTTTCCTCTGTTTACACTGTAAAAGCATGTACATCTTGCATGAACGATACATGCGCTACTGTCTGCAAAAAGCCAGGCATAGAAACTTTTCAAAATGTTTATATTGTAGCCTTCATAAAGATGATGCTCTTTTTTGTTTCTGTTTTTGTCTTCTTGCCATATTGCACAAAATCTGAATATTATTATGTATAAAGGATTTAGAATCCAAAGGGTCTGGACTACAAACAGTGTCGCGCACAAGTTAATACTCAGTTTATGTTTTTGCCCTTAGCATGCATTCTTTTTTATAAAGCTACTTCAGCAAGACTCTGAAACAAAACCTGCAGAATTAACTGTGGTTAGTTCCCAGTGATGTTTGTGTCTTTCATTTTATAATATACGTAATGTGTAAGAGCAAAACAAACATAAGGGTTGCTTTTTTTATATCTCTGTGAGTATCCAAATTCTTAATAAAACTCTTATTTTCTATTTGTTTCAGATGGGCAGTAAAATGTCAATGCAGTGAGCTGAATGTCCTAATATATCACCAGGCTTGTAACACTTATTAGTGTGAAATACTGTAAATTAAGATGGAGACAAACCACATCTAACATCCAAACAATTCAAACACATCTGCTTCATACTGTGTTACCATAAAACATTACCCTGGAAAAACTGAACTCTCTATAGCCACTGAATCCAGTGGTGCTTTTGATGGGTTTCGGTGAAAAGTAATAGATGAAACTCGTTATAACTCTATGCGTTAATCTTTCCTTTTTATTATGTCCTTCATGGAGTCAGATCCCAATTGAAATTCTAACTTGTGATAAGATTATGTTGATTTTTTAAAACATTTCTCATTATGTATATTGGTTTAGGAGGGGATTATATTAACAGTATATTTAATTATGAGCTTTTTCACTTACGCTTGACATTTTTCAAGGAAAGTAAAAAGTTAACATTATTCTTCAGGAAACATTAAAAAATGCCATTGAACTTTGATCCACTGCATTTTTCTGGATGATGTTGTACCACTTTAAATTGCGCACTTCAGTAAAAAGGAAGTTTATTACTGGGGAGAAAGCACAAAATTAAAACTAGGTCATTCCTCAGTAAAATCCTGTCACACATTCTTTCTTGACTTACTGGTCTTGAGATTGTTTCAGTTCTACCTGACTAGCATGAGCAGCAATATTGGGTTTTGTTCACTTCAAGGGAAATTAGTATCAGAATTGAAAAGTAATTCAAAGGTAAATTAAAGATAGCTCACTGTGGATGAGCTTCAGCTTGTAACTTTCTATTTTAATCTATACAAAATAGTGGTGAAAGTTTGATTAAAGTAGATTTTAAGATTTTTACCTTGCATTTCCAGCGAGTTTTTACATTTGGCTCCCTGTGTGGGAATCTTTGAATCAAATACAAGTATTTCCCAGTCGGTTTGATAAAGGGAATGGGGTGGGAAGAGCAATTTCATTCGTACTATGTGATAAAATTGAATACTGCAGTCTTACAATGGCCAAAAATAATTTTTTAATGTACTTATTTGTGTTACGTACTGCTTTTGTTTTCTGGTTTAAATGGCTTGTTATAAAAAGTTATAAAAAAAAATTAAAAGGACAGGACTAGGGCTCTGCCCAGTATAGCTCCGTGTTCACAGTATAAGGTAGGAGTCATGGTCTGGAGGGGTAAATAATGTGGGAGAAAGTTTGGTGTTAGAAAATTGGTGTCATGATCGAACAGAAAGGAGAGCTGTGTCAGCCATAAAACAGTTTAAACATCTGAACTGAGCTTGACCAAGTAATTATCGAGTCTTGTGCTACAGTCACCTCTCCTTTCAGTTCTAGAGATGCTGTGGTGCCAGGCTAATGTGTTATCCCACTGCTGCTTGTTTTAAGCATCTGTTTTTCTTGAAGGAAGTTTATGCCACCTGTCTCTTACTGGACATAGAAACTCTTGCTTTTCACTTGCGCTCACTCTTCCGCAAGGAGGTTATAGCCTTCCCCTTTTAGAAGAAGAACTAATGAAGAAACCTATGAATGACAGTAAAGGATGATTTGTGTCTTTTGTGTTTCTAGCACACACACATACATATGCTGTACTTTGGTGGTCCTCCCCAGCCCTACAGGATATTCTGAGGTGTACACTCCTTTTCCAGAAAACCTGAAGGATTTGAAGGTGGGAAGCTTAAAGGTGTAAAGAAACCAAGCCAGGCAACACAGTTAGTGTAACTAGAAATGCTTGGGAGGCAGAAAGAAAATAATGAGGAAAAATGTCAGCTGCTAAAGAAAGAAAACTTTTTCCTGCCATCCTCCCCAGATGAGGTAGTGAACCCTTTCATGCTGCTGCAAAGATGAATTCTAAGTATTTGGGATATGAGTAAGTGAACAGCTATGCCACTGAAATAATACAAAAGAAGCAGAAAATGTATAGTTATCGCATATGTTTTTGCAATACGTATGTTGTTACGGTCAACAAAAGCCTACAAAAAATGTAAATCAATAACCTATAGAGGAGAGCAATGCAATCCACTCTATTATTGAGTAATGCACCATCCACAATTGTTAGGCATGAAGAGGCAAGGCTTCTCACTCATAGGATAAACAAGAGCCATTGTAGCACAAGAAGGAAGAAACACATTAGCTGGAGCCATTAGTTCTTGCCCGTCCTCTTTTCTTCCCTAGAAGATTGAGGGCAGCCATCTTTATTGTGATGATTAGAAAAGAGAGCATTGTAAAGGCACAGGGTCCGTGAAGTCATTAAGAAGCGAATTGTCCACTCTCACAAGTTTGCTGAGAAACTAAACCCCTGAAGGCAGGTGCTGTTGGATGAGTTAGAATTGTGTTTTCCTGTTGTGTTACTGTTCTGCAGCAGTTTTTAGAATTGCAGATCTACTTAATTCTTGCTGTGTGAAAATGAAGTAAGCTTATTCTGCATTATAATGTTATTATTATAGATAATTATTATTCTAAAGCTAACTCTGACTGACCAGTACTGGCTGTAACTTCTTTTAGAGAGCAATTAATTTGATTAGGCTATACTCGAATTCTGGAGTAGATGCTAATACTAGTATGTTGGATGACATTCATACCTTTAGGCACTCCAGTCAGATTTAGGATTCCCCAGGAAGCCACAGGTCAGTTATACAGCAGGGAGCAGGCAGCAAGCTGACAGAATGGGATTCCAGCTGGAGAAAACCAAACATGTCACTTACTCTGAACCTATCACGCCACATTATGGAAAGGCGGTAAGACTTTTTACTCCTTAGAACCTTACAGGTTTGTTGCAGAAGTACTTATGTTAGTAGGGTCATTTAGATACCAGTCTTTTGACTGCTTGAACTTCCAAGAAAATTTAAGAGTCACTGAGGAATGTAGAGTGATAACACTGAAAATAGCCTACCGTCTCTTCCTCTGTTATACTGGAGTTAATCACTCTCTGAGAAAACTGGTTTAGTGAAAACACTGAGAGTAAGTGAACATTTGAGACTTTTGCATTCTAGTTCTGCTCTCATCTTCCTCTTGGCAACTGCTCTTTTGTTTTTATCTTTTACTGACCATAGAAATATGGTTGAGCTCTGGTAGCCAAGAGCTTGCCTTCCACCGCAGAAACTGCAGACATAAAATCTCATCAACAAATTTCAGATTAACAAGAACTTCACTATGAACCCGTCTCATACTTCAAGGGCTCATGCACAGAGCTGAGGAGGATCCTATGAGAGAGGTCGTTGAAGTTGTGAGAGCAATGCCTGTGTAGTAAGTGGATTGATTTGATGACAATGGCTGTTGAACTTCCACCAAGTAAGCTAAAGTTTTTGATTGGAAAAACAAAACATTTCTAATCTGATGGATCTAGACAATCAAACTGAAGAAAGACGTGGGGCATCCTATCACAGCTGCTCTATCATTGTCAGTTTTAGCAGTTTTGGGCTATTTCTTAGCTGTGACTCTTTTGATGCCACAAAAAGTTTTGCAGGAAATATCTGCACATCTGTATTTTGTTTTTTCGGTGTCTACATGTTTGGGTCCTCAGAAGGGCATCAGTTGCTTTAGCATTTGTGCTGAAAGTTGATTGTTTGCTCTACTATTGGGCAAATATCACATTTCTAAATATGTGCAGGGAAGCTTGTAGCTGTAGTTTGATGTATACTTGATAGCACCTTAGGAATGGAGAGATAAATTCTCTTAATTCCTGCATTTTTTTGTATATTTAATATTAACATGGTGGGAGACGGTTTTACAACAAGTAGAACAAATTGCTTAAAATGGCGCCGCCACTTCTGAGCAGTCTTTTGTGCTTTATACTAACTTAATGAATTATGTAACAATAGAACACATTTTCAAAATGTGTTCAGATTATTTTAACAACATGTGACCAGAAGGTCAAGAATAAGAGAGAGCAGAGCAGATTCCAAAGCAATTTAGTACATTTTATGACTGCCAACTGTTTTCTGTGTATGAACTTTAAATCCAAGTCAAGTTGCAAATGAATTGATTCTGTTGATCTCAACTTGCTGTTGTAAAACAGTATGTATATTATAGAATTACTGCACAGTTTGGCACAGTTATGGGAAATAGTTATGTCTAAGTGGAGAAGGCTGGTGATTGCTCAAGCAGTGAGGAAATTTCCCAATGTCTGTAATTTTTTACTTTAACAGAAGATATCTGCTTCCAAACTACCAGGATTCCTTGATGTGATTATAGTTCAGGAACTGCTTGTATGAAAACCTGTGAACATCTGTTGATAACTTTTAAAAAATATGTTGGTTTATTAGACTTTTTTTTTCACTGGTGTGTTATACTCCAATTTCTTTTTCTAGTGATGATGGTTGTGCATAATACCACCTGTTGTTCCTAGTTCTGTGAAAGGTATTCAAGCTTCTTGTTAGTTACAACGCCTCTCGTGTGAGTATCATTCCAACAGAGTAATCCAGGCAAAGGGATACAAAGGTCTCACCAGGAGGAAGACATGACAGAGCACCGAGTTCTAGCTATGTATATGTAAGCAATTATCCATAGCTACTCACTGTTTCAAAATAATTGGATCAACACTGTGTTTTCTCTAAGAATAGAATAACTCTTACTGCTAGGTTTTGGCCACACATGGGTTCCTGTTGTAAGCAGGACACAAGCCTCGTATGTAATGAAAGTTCAGAGCAAGCTAGAATGGGAGGTATTTGTTTATCTAGTATGATTATCTGTTGTTATTATAGAGTACTTCAAATGTATGCTTTACTCTAGCCTTTTTTTTTTTTTTTGTGTGCTGGATGTTAAGAAATACAACTGAATATAAAATTTCTTCTTCAGCAATGAAATGGGATTATCGTGCTTGGAGATACTAATTTCTGGGCAAAAACCTGTGTGCTTCCATTGTAATGTATAAAGGTTCTGAATTCTCCCTCCAAATTTAAAGCTGACTTGCAATTAGAGTTAAGTTAAAAATTTAATAGCTTCAAGAAATTTCTGATTATGTCTTGAATGCTTTCAACTAACTGAAGTACGAAGAACACTGAGCTCTATTTAAAATGTGGTTTTTTAACATATGGATTAGACAGCATATCAAAAGTGCTTTAGAGACTATATATCTGTTTAGAGAAGGAATAATTTATTCTCTTTGGATAAGCAGAACTAAATGTGTGCTTGTTAGGATTATAGTCAGCTGGTTTTTCTGACACCATTAATAAGCATTAAAAAGAGTAAACATTCATGGATTTGGAGAAGAGTTTGCAACCCTATGTGTATCAACTAAATGCTATACTGTTCCCTTTGCCACTGCCTTATTTTATCATCAGGAGAAACCTAGAGAGGATCTTGAGGATCTTGGATTCTTTTTTTTCCATTGTGTTCATATGATACTATTTATTTTAGAAAGACTAATTTGATTCCCTGTTTCCTTTACCTTCATGTTAATATGTTGTAGCAGGGCATAATGTCTCCTGTTTCTACCTATATACAGTGAGACCACAGAGATGATAAGTTTTTTTAAAAAGCTTTTTTCTTCCAAGTTTCCCTATTTCTTGGAATCACTTTCTACCTATATCAAGTGATATATTAGAGTAATGCATTTGTAACAATATTTGAAATTATAAAATTCATTATTTCTATCCCTGTTTTTTAAAATCAACAGCAGAAAGAACCAAAGCTAATGCTTTTGGTCAGAATTTCAATACTTGGTTCGATTCCTGCAATCTACATTACCCATTTTGGTAACTGGGAGTGGCATTATAATTGGTTGGTCTCAGCAGTGTGTTGCCAGGAACTGGCATTATTCCAGAGGCTCCAAGCCTCAAAGCGTTTAAAAGTAAGAAATGTTTTTGCAACATAGCCATAAAATTTAAGTCAAAGTGAATCTAGCTGTAATGTTTGAGTGTACATTACTTCGTATTGACTTCTCTTTTGTCTTAAAAGAAGAATTATCTGTTCCAAAATAAATTCAAAACACAGAGCTGAGCCCACACAAAATACCGCTGCTGATCTTTAACTGTGCGGTGCTGACGTTTTGCCAAGAATCTCTCATTCAAATGTCAGTCCTCTAATGCCAGGCCCCTTCCTGTTGTACGGACCAGAGGAAGAACACAGGGTGTGAAGCGTCACACTGAAAATCCAAATACTTGAGGTGTGACCTGTGTGAAATCAGCTGAATATTCTTGTTGTGCTTCTGTGACCATTTTTTTTTCTTAAGAGTTAAATTTTAATTGGCCAACTTTCTGCTTATTTTCCCAAATTTGTTTCTGATTAACTCTGCAGCCAACAGAATATGTCTACTCACAGGATGCTTATGGCTCATTCGGGTTTTTTTAATTAAGTACTTTTTGAAAATTATTTTTTCTAATTACAGCACGGTATTGCCATAATAAGGTAAAAATACAACAGAGGATCTCCAATTTTTTGGCTGTAAGGGCCTCATTCTGTGACTAAAATGATGCATTTTTCTTTTCTGTACTATTTTAAGAATCACACATAAAATACGACTCTTATTCAAGCTTAAAAAACCCCAAATGTAAAGCACTAGTGTTTATCCATTATGTGTGTACATTACTTTAAAAAATATCAGTCTGTACAGTATCAATATGAGTGAATGCTTAACTTTTTCTTGGTGGCAGCTTCAGTATTTTTTGATGATTAGATAATAGCTTGTTTGTGGTTTTGTTCATTTGTGAGCTTTGTGGAAGTGAAGGTGAATAGATAAAGCACTGCACCAAGATTTCAGTATAAATCCTTTTCTGAGGAGTGGAGTCAACAGAACTGGTTCTTAGCTGTCTCACGTGCTGCTGTTTGAATGAGAGCAGAGTATGCATAAAATGCTGCTAGCAGTACAAGTCACTATTAGAGTTGCTAGGCTTTTGTATTTATTTACTCAGATGTAATTAAACAACGTGCAGCACAGAGGAGAATTAAGTCCAATAACGTTAACAGCAAAATTAGTCTTTGCTGCAGTAACTATTTTTAAGTAATGCGTGGACAATGGAAGCTATATGAGGAAATATGAGGAAGCAAAGTTCCCATTTGCCTTGAATAGCCTTTAGCAAATTGTTGTGAAAGATTCAACAGAAAAAAAATTAAATGTTAATGGAACTCAGGTTTGATAAATCATGCCATTGGGAAGCAGAGGCCTTAAAAGAACATAAATACAGCATTCTTAATGAACAGCTGTATCTGTCATCGTATTCATGATAACAAAGTTTCTTAGTAGTAAGGCTTGTACCAAGCAGGGCACTAAGATTTTAGGTCACAAGCTTCTGTTTTAGATAGCTGTGTCAGGGACTTTGAGAAGATCCATTGAAGGTTGAAGGCTGATTTTGCTATCCCTGTTTCAGCAGCTAGTCAGCCATGACTTACGTTTAGTTCTGAGTCTCATCCCTTCATTTGCTTGTTTTGGACCTGTTGACTCTGTGTAGAATTCTTGTTTGACACCTGTTCAGTCCGAGGAAATTGCTCATTGGTGCCTTCTCTTTTGTCACTAATATGTCCATGGAGCACAATTGCATTCCTTCCCTTTTCTGCAAATTTTTTTACCTCTGAAATCTGGGCAAAGAATCTGAGATAAAACCATGAATGCTGATGCATTTTTCCCCCTTATATGTATGAAGTTGTTAGAATATTGTATGCACCGTTGAGTATTGTCAACATATGACAAGTACCAGCAGAGGCTTAGCTGGCTTTCAGCTAGAAAACATGCATTAGCCACAGGTCACAGAATAAACATAGATACAGGAAAGACATTCAGAAGGAAAACATGAAAATTAACATATGCAAGCGCAACAAATTTTTTTAAAGCATGTATTAACTGTCTTGGTGCCATCTTATGATATGTACTTATGAGTGACACAAGAGCCTGGGGCAGTTTCAAGTCCTAAGTGATCTTACAGCATAACTTACACACAACAGTGCTTCTGTATGTTAGGGTTCTGCCATGATGGGCATTGTCCTAAATCTAGTACTAAATATAAAGAAGTTACAGCAAGAAAAGGGAATATGAAACACTGATGGAAGTCATTAACCCTTACGGAATACATATGCATGGCACATCTTCTCTTCAGCACATACTTCCCTGGGAAGAACGTTGAGCTAACAAGGCCGTAAAAATGGCACGATTATACTTCACAGACCTGCTTGTGTGTCATTTGTAGTTGGTGTCCTGAGATGTGGAGATGGCAAGATTTACCAGTGGTCACAAGTAAACCTGCATCAAAAACTGAAATTGAATCCAGACCATCCTGTTAGATTCCTGGGTGCTTTCTCCCCGCAGTGATTGATACTGGTCTTATGTTAGTGCTGCCTCATTTGAATGTGACAAATGGGTGGTTAGGTAACCAGCTAGGAAAGAAATTTAGCTCCATCAAATCTGCATATTTTCTTGAAGTATCACTCAAGAGCAAGGGTGCAGCAAAGAATATATCTATTTAGTACAAAAAACACTGTTAAATTCTGTTGTATTTAAAATAACTTGCAAGAACTGAGTACTTTTTTTTGCTTTTAAAATGTTTACCATTTCTCTGAGAGTGTGTATGGTTTATTCCTCATTAGAAGGTGAGCTAAAAGTTTTTTCTGCAGAATTTGTTCTGCTCAGGGTTCACAAAAACATGTCTATAAATGTACAGCCTTTAAGCAGATACGTATTCTTTCTATGGATTTATTTTTATTTCAGTCATTAGTGTGGGTTTTGGTCTATTAGAAAAGTGACTTACAAATCTGAACTTCAAAAGATTCATAGTGTGAGCATGTACAGGGTATATCATGAATCATGGAGAAAGCTATGAGGGGAAGGGGGGAATCTCAAAGAGCGTTTTAAAAACTGCTTGATGTTAAACAGATATATCGTATTTTAGGTTAAGCCTTATGGAGCTTAGGTTTTAAGTCAGTAACCAGAAGTTTTGTTTTCCTTTTATCGTGACTGATGAGTGTGTATATAACATTTTTCTGCAGAGAAAAAGCAGAGGTTACGAGTGGGTAAAATTAAGCTTGATGGGTTAAAGATTAAAGTTACACCTTTAGCCAGCCTCATAGGAAGGTAAAAGAGGAATTGTGGTGCTGAAGCATAAATGTACACTAGGTCACTGCAGCTCTTATCTGTATATTGTTTATTGCACTCAGTATATATTGATACTTCAACAGATAGAAAAACAGAAGGATGTGCAGCTGACTGTATTGTAGGACCCATGTGCATTGCTTCTCTCAGAAGCAGTTTTCTCTTCTAATTGACCACAGATAGTAGATCTCTCTCTCGTGTAACAGTAAAAGCCAGAAAGCCATAACTGACGGCAGGCTGATTGCATTTCCCTTTCATGACAACTTGCATAGATTACTGGTTCTCTGAAAAATATCTCAGGAGTTTTAGAAATTTCTGATATACAGTAATACTATCTAGAATTAACAAGCATTTCTGTGTGGCAGCTCTTCTATACACTGGTGTGGCAAAGGTGTATATCAGCTGCAAAGGCGATTCCAAACTATCATTTATTTAGGCTGTCTTTAGCCTTAGCAAAAGCTAAGACAAAGAGTAACCAACTTCATCTTCTTTTTTTAAATCTTCAATTAATACATTAATTACAGTGCTCCTCATCATTTCCCTTCATTATTGGGGAAGTATGTTTGTGAAGTGGAATGCAAGTGCTGAAGTTCAAAAAAAATAGCAGTTCTGTATGTTGTCTGCATATCTCTCGGGAATATTATAAAGAGAAGTTTCAGCAATATTGAAAAGAGTAAACACAAATTTTAAAAAATAAGAAAGAAGTGCAATGACCCTTAAAGAATTAGACAGAAATACAGTAATAAAGATACTAGAGACTTGACTCAAGAGATCTCTTATACTCCTGCGTCTTCTAGTATTTTCCCATGTAGTTGTAGGTAAATCTCTTTGTTCGTATTTCTGTTAACCTTCAAAAACCAGCAGTACTGATTGCTGCTTTGTTTTTGTTGTTTGCTTAGACATGCTTACTAGAGGCATTGGTATAAAAATAGCCATTTTTCCATAATTTCCTGGCTTATTATTCCTACACTAGCTTTTCTTTGCTTTCCAACTGTAGAAGTCAAATATAGACCCTGCAGATCTACCAGCTGCAGGAAAAGAAGTTTGGCTCCCTCTTTCCAGGAGGCCAGTTTGACAACAATTTTAATCACTTTATAACCCACAGTGTGCCATTAGTTGGGAAAAGGAACATAGATCTGAATTAAATAAAATGCCACTCATAGTCAGGAGTCCTTTGGAGCTGTTACCATTACAATAAGTTATTTTTATTACTGCATGAAAGTATTGATTTATGAGTGCACAATAAATCCAAAGAATAGGCACATTTATAACACAGAAGAAAGAAGTATGAGGGAAAAAAGAAATATAAATTCCTTCACATTGTGGTTTTTAGAGTAGGCAATGTTTTTAATGAATAAAAGAAAATATGTATCATAAAAGTAAAATGATAGGTATAGTAACTAGCAGTAACACAATAGCATCATATGAAAATTCCTGGAAAACAAGAGGATTTAAGTTCTTAACTGCCAGCTTGCATTTTAAAACAGGCCAAATATCTTTTGTCTTTCACGCCGTTTCAGAGGAATTGCCTGAAAGGTTCCAGCATGGTTCCACTCTTACACCTTGGTGCAATCACGACACAGAATTTTGTCCAAACCACCCAGCAGACTGCCTCCTGATTGACGTTTATCAGTATTGACCCTATTCTTCTAACAGTATTCTGAACGGATTTTTGATTTTATGGACCATGGAAATTATGGAGACCATATACCCATTACTGACCAGATGCCAACAAATACTCAGCATGCAGATTGCTTTTTATCTGTATGTAGCAAGCCCTTTATTAAAGATGCATTGGCACTACGGCTCCCATTTTACAAATCAGAAAACCGAAACATTGAACATGTAAGTTATTAAAAGAGTTGCTGGCAGGACACAGTTGTTCTGAGTGGTTACTTGTTAGCAGAGCATGCTACTCGACTTCCACCAGTTTTTCTGGTGATAATTATAGTATAAAAGGCTGACCTAGCATGTACAGTAGATAATTTATCACTTCAAGGTGGAAATATAGATTTTTCTATCCCATTGTTTTCCAGCTATTCTTCGCTTTCATACATAGACACACACACACACAACTAAGGTCTTCCTTGTGCATTGTTCCATTTTTGGATGGAAAATAGGTGAACTTCCAAATACTATTTCATTGTCTGTTAACAATCCAGAAATAAAACAAATACACTGCCACTGTATTGTGTATTCGTGACACTGTAATGAAAAGATTGAAACGTCTTTTATTATCAAAAAATGAAAGTAGTTGTTTAGGCATCCTGAAACATGTAATTTTGATTAAATTAAACCGTTTTAGAATCTTTCCATTTAAACAAAAATTTTAAAGAAAGTTTGAAAGAAAATGAAGTTCCAAGTTATACTTCTAATGTTCTGAGAACACAAACATGAATTTTTCAAGTTCTTCAGATCTTAGCGGGGTGGGGGGAGAAAGTACTTCAGGAAATTCTTCACTGATGACATTCACTAGTTTTAGAAGAAATAATTTTGTTCTAGTGCTGCGCTTTTAGCCTAGTGCTCCTTCCCTGACATTGGTAAAAGTCTCTGCCAAATACCACAAGGTTTTAAGTGCTGTTTAAGCCTTTGAAGGTTTTAGTGAGGCTTAAGTAGTGCCACAGTCCTTATTCTGGCACACAGCCCAGTGTGAATTTCTCTTTTGATGGCAACAGCTGTGTATCTGTCCGGTTTCTGAATGTGCGAGGTGGGCAGAGCAGGGTGCTGCAGTCCGCAGGCAGCTGCTGAAAGCGGGACAACAGAACTGTTGCACTGGGATCAGGGCTACCGAGTAAGCAGGCACCAGCTGGGTTTTGGTTTTTTCCTTTGACATTTGACCCTTTTCATTCTGCTCCAGAGCTTTCCTGGAGTTTTAGGCATTTTCGAAGGCACATTTGTACTATACGGACCACGTCTGTTCTAGGTGTCAGCCCTAGAAGCGCAAATACGGCTTCTTTTTCTCCTCTTAGTAATTCCCCTGTTAGGCGTAATTTGCCATGTAAATATGGCAACTAGTGGTTACACTTGGGAGTCTTGAGAGTAAAAGGATTACAAGAGAAAAGCTTTGCAAATAAAAAAAATGTACATCTGGAAATGCATTGAATATTGGAAAATCAAGAAATGGCATCTCTACAGCAATAAACAGGCATTTAAATAATGTACCAAACTTTTATACTTCACAGACTACACATGAGGTCTTGTTCTTTATTACTATTATTATGGATGTTTATCTTAGTACGTCTGAAGATTCAGCTCTAGTCTTTGGCAGGCTTTTCAAGAGTGGACAATGAGCAAAGCTGAGATTTTTTTCTGCTTCCTAGAGAGTTTAAAAACAAGGAAAAGGGAACATAATGGTTTTGAATGTTGCTTACAATTTTATTTTTATTGCCTAATATTGAATAATGTTTTCTTTGCTTATTTTGTCATGTGGAGACTGAGTGACCTAATGATTATTTAGCTAAGAATAGGCACAGTAAGGTATGTCAGCTGTTTTGAGAGTTATCAAGATCTGGGCTTACTTACTGAAAGACTGCTGATCAGTATGCCTTCAGGATTTTTATCAGCGATTCATATCCCCTTCACACTGGCAAGATAATCTAACACTACCCCAGAGCTATCAGGAAGCGGGAGGCAGCAGTGCTGCTCCAGCTTGGTCTCTCTGCCTGCACCATGAGTAGAAGCTGCAGCATCTCCTAACGTGCTGTTCTCTACACCTTGTCTTCAAATACAGGCAAATTTGGGAGGCCCCCATGCATCTAGGACCTGGGAGATGTGCAGTAGGTAACTTGAGAGCACAGTGAAGGAAGTGGGGCTGAATGTTGCACCATGCAGTTCTAACTAGTCTGTTTGCAAAATAGCACGAGTACTTCTTTAATGTAGTAATCTCTAGTTCAAGTAAGAGTCAAACCTTTCCTGCCAATTGTTTAAATAAAAAAAGTGGGAGAGAAAGGTATAAAAGCAGAAATTCTACTTTAAGTTACACTTTTGGGTGGATTTAGGTGGTTTGCTATCAACGTATCTCTTTTTGTCAATTGATCAACATGCACTGGGATCAAGATACCTTCCTGAAAAACTGCTTTAGTTTCTTCTCTATCTGAAAAATAAAGACGTAGCTGTATTGCAGTGAATATCTCTACATAAGGAACTTTTCTCTGTGTTCCACTGTCTCACCCTGTATATCATGGAAATCAAAAACTCAATGAAGTATGTTAAGAATGGAGTAGTCCCCCACTGCTTTAAGGCACCCCAGATAGACTTAGTCATTCCTGAGCTCCTCTTTCTTCCCTATTAAAGTGTTTCAGACAGACCTTTAATGTTAACTGACCCAGGTTTTTGTTTTTAGTTCCTTTCTGTCATGTTTTGTGGTTTTATCAGTGAGACATTTTGACTGCCAGTAAAATACTCCTTGTGGCTACTCTACATCTCCTCGCTCTCACCCCCTTCATGTTTCTGTGATCCTCACAAAGTCTCTTGGGCTCCCTTTAATCCTTTCTTGCTTTTCTGAACTCTATTTTGTTCTTCCACTAGTTCCCTTGTGCCATTCCCATTCTATCAGCTCCCTTAGAGAACGTTTTTCTCTCTTACTCTCATGCTCTTCCTCTCCTTGCCCTCTTCCTCCTCTTGCATGTAAAGCATACCTGATTGTCTACCTGCATTTTTTTCCAATAAACAATATCAAATACACAAAACCCCATAACTGAGGAAGATCGTTCAGCTTTTATGATTTTCAGCAACAATATTTGCAGGCTTGTCATGAATGTATTTGCTTTTACCGTGGAGGTTACAAATACAGGATTTGATTCTCCTTTGATTTACACCTAGTTTAATATAATTCTTTTTTTTTTTTTGATGCAGTGAATTTATTCTTAATTACAGCAACATAATTGAGAGGTTAATTGAACTAGGAGGTCAAAAATTTGGATCTATCTCCCTCCAACCCTTTGTAATAAAAGATGGAGTACTCCCAGGGAGAAGTTAAGGAGAAGAAATGTTATAGCTTGGGAACAGCTTACTCTAAGTATCTTTTTCTCAAAACTATTTGCAAGGCATTTGGCTATGTATACATTTCTTCCACCTCTTAGTTTTGTCCTTTTTGTTAACATAAATCCTGTATATATTATGATAATTTTTAAATGCTGGGGTAGCGTATATTAATTTTGTTGAGGACATTTTATGTGGGTAGATATGAGAAGAGAAAGTGAACTGTGAGCCATATATTTGATCAAAACCTAACTAATTTATTTAGACTGCAAAATGGAATTCATCTGTCATCTTCACATCTTGTTTCCTTCTGATACTTCTGACCATGTTAGTTCTACATAGAAACTAGAAGTAAAAAAAATAAAATCTCAAATAGCTTAAAATGCAAAAGATGTTTCCATAGTGTGTATAATGTGAGTAATTTTGCACTGTAGGTGTTTGGATTTGTATTTTCCAAGACAAAAACTTGGTGCTGATTAACACAGATTTTATTTCACTTTTCATTTTCTGCTTATAGTAAGTCATGAAATCTATTTGGTTTAGAAATACATTAATTTTTTAATTCCGTCATCTGTGCCAATCGTGACATAAATGCAGACAACAAAAACTGTATAGCTTATTGGAATCAGTGGAAACTTCTGATCTGGTAATTTACAGGAAAATACTGTAGTTTGTGCAATTTATAACATAAAAATATTTACTCAGATAAGCATTTACTTCAAAATTGCCTAATAGACCTAACAGACTCTTATCTGAATGATAGAAAATGGGATGGTTCATAAAAATACTTTATAGATAGCAAGTACATGTACAGCTATTAAATGAAAAATATACTAGTAGATATGCTACTGAAATCCAAGCGAATGAGTTTGAGAAACAAAAGGGAAAGGGACTAGAGGCTGAAAATGGAATAGAAAAGAAACAAAGTGAGGGAAATATTCTCGAAGATAGGGAAGAAGATAAAGCAAGCACTCCTTATGAATACATTCCCATGTGCAAGATTGTGAAAAGCTGTCACTAGATCTTCATAACAAACATAAGTAATAACTAAATAAAATCCATGATGTGAATTTTTCTGTTCTGATTCTTGTCTCCCTTCTAGTTCTCCTTTGCAGTACCTTGCAGTGTTGGAGGGGGCAGTTAGGTCTTAAAAATGGCTGAAAATGTGTTTGTTGGAGGTAGCCTGTTCCAGTACTTTTAATCTAACTTTCTCATTATGTAAATTTATACACATTTGAACACCACAATATATTCCAGTTTTTGTCTCATTCCTGGTCTTGTCCAGTACTATATTTTCTCTTGTTCAGCCTTACCATTGNTTCTGTTCTGATTCTCGTCTCCCTTCTAGTTCTCCTTTGCAGTACCTTGCAGTGTTGGAGGGGGCAGTTAGGTCTTAAAAATGGCTGAAAATGTGTTTGTTGGAGGTAGCCTGTTCCAGTACTTTTAATCTAACTTTCTCATTATGTAAATTTATACACATTTGAACACCACAATATATTCCAGTTTTTGTCTCATTCCTGGTCTTGTCCAGTACTATATTTTCTCTTGTTCAGCCTTACCATTGTTTTACCATGTTGTACAGTGTCATCTCAAAACTAGAAAAGTTCATCACCTTCCAGATGCAAATATTTTGCAAATCTGTATTTTAAGAAAAATCTGACATGCAGTTTTCTTTTTACTGCTAAACAGTACGGTGAGACCAAGCACTTCAAATAAAGACCACTCTGATGATACTATTGACCTTTAATTTTAGTGTATGCTTTCTCGTTTTCTAAAGATCTCAAATTCAAGTCAGCTTTAAAAAACTATCAAATTTTTTTTCCAACTTCGTTGAATTATTTAGAGGTAACTCTACATGCACTGAGAAGAAACATTCAGAATATTTAAAAATTTACAGATTTAAAGATAGTTCTTATATATACTATATCAGTTTTCTCACTTTTTGCCCCATGTGCTGCAAAATGTCACTTTGGGAGATGTAAAGCAAAGTGTATATATGTTATTTCATATGCTTGAGATTCAACAAACAATAAATAGTGTGAAAAAGCAGGAAAACCACGAGTCTCTACTTACGCACTTTAACACTAGTTATTCTTTGACCTTTCAGATGAATTCCATTTTTGCTATAGTGGAAGATGTGCGTTCAATTCAACAACAGTCCTTCGTATTTGTTCCTCATTATGTCATTTCACTTATTGTCATGTTGTGTTATTCCTCAGCTGGCTAAAAATTGCACTGTCTTTAAAAAAGGCTTCTTTGCCCTGGTTATTATAAAAAGGAAAGATACAGAAGCAAGGAAAGAGAGGAGGCTTAATAATAGGCAGCCTGCTCCATTTCTGGCAAATTTGATGAATATTGTTTTGATAAATCAGACTTTGTCCAAATAAAACTTCTGCTCAAAAAATGTAAAAACACTTGAAGTAAATTGAAAGCTGTTATTAAATGTCTGTTCCTTATGTTTTGCAAAAACACAGTCTTGTCCTACATTAATGTTCACTTTAGGAATATGAGGACAACTGCCATAACTAATACTAATAAACCAGTTCAGGAATAGGAAATGTATAGTGATCTGCGGGCATCTTTCTTCTTATGAGATGTCTTCAGGTAAACATGTGTTTGGATATGGACAAAAAAGCAAAACTAACCGATATCCTGAATAAATTGGGAATGAAACACTTCAAATGCAAATAGAACTATTGAATAATTAAACAACTCATAAATAAAGAAATAAAAATTCTTACCAAAAAGCAGCAACACCCATCTTCTTTTAGAGTTACCTTAAAATGGAGTATTCCTAGAACCAGGTTTTTTACAGTATCAAGCATTCTTGTTTCATGCAAATCTTAGAGCCCACTGTACTCTAAGAGATACTAAAGCTATCAGGTGCGCATATTGTATATTGAGATATAGCTAGAAAGCAATCAAGCATTGGGCATGAAAAATGTAGAATATTTGGCATACCTACAAAGTAGTATTCTCAAGTTACCCATTACTAATATTGTAATAAGCTTTAAATTATTTTTTATTTTTAATTTAAAATTAATTTTACTTTCATCTGGTTTTTAGATTAAAACATCACAACTTTTAGATATTTTTGGCTTTCAAGTGTTCTAATGTTTTCTGGTTTATTGTTTTCTGGTGGCTTTTTTTTTAACAAAAGCAACAGATTTCCATTACTTAGCTGTCTAAAAATTAACCATGAGAGTTCCACCTAATTTTGCAACAAGGACGAAATTACAAAGACAGTAACTTCACCTTCAGGACTGCAAAATCCTAGTTGTAAGACTTCTGTGTAAGATTTACATGTCTCAGAGATAGCAAAGTGAAAGTGAAGATGGATAGCCAGCAGCTGTATTTGACTCTGCTATGTCTTTGGAAGTAACACACAGAAATCTCAGTTCACAGTTACTTAAAAATCTCTACTTCAAGATTCATTAGGGGGCATCAACTTAATTCTCTGATAGCTGAGTCAAAAAAGTGGTATATGTTGCCTGCCTTTTTTTTTTTTTTTTTGGTAGCCCACTCTGTTACGTGTGCCTTGCACAGGTCTGTCAACAGGCTAGGATTTCCAAAAAGCTTGGGAGTTCTTTGAGGCACATTCCTACCCCATTCAATAATTTATTTGGTATATTATGCTGCTACTAATTTAAATAGGCAAGAAAACAGACAGAAAAGCAATAGTAGATATATTGCCCCATTAGTGCAACTGGGGCAATTACTAATTCACAAATATTGAAACTAGCACTGATTGAGATAAATGAATTTCTCATGATTTAATAATGCAAATCACACTAGCAGCAAAGACCTACAATTATTAGCAGTAGAGCAATGTGAATTTTAGTACAGAAATGTGAAGTCGATAACATTATTTTCCTCTGCATTACATAAAATTATGTTGTTAAATACTTCTTTGGTTTATCATTATTATTTTGCATTTCTTCCACTGTTTTATCTATTCTTAAATCTTTGGCCCAAGTTCTTCCAGCAGACAGCCCTATTTGGTTAAAGTCATGAGTGGTTTTGTAGTTGAATGCCAAAGCAATTTCAGGGGTTTATTTTACCTGTTCTGTATTCCTAAATGGCATAATATTAATGTGAATTTGTGACATTTAGTCATTCATCAGCTTTTCTAAATTTAATTTTCTTATTAAAGAGAGAGGTTGCTTCGTATTGGAAAATTGTGCAGTAACTGTTTCTTTTAAAAATATTCAGTGCATTCTGTTACACTTAAAACATGAGACAGAAATTGGTTTTATAGTTATCCATATAGGGCTAAAGAAAATGAACAAATTTTGAGGAGGCAGAAATCAGTGTCTTTATAACCTGTACTTCTTAGCTGATAAAATGCCTTATTTTGAACATAGTGTAAATGACCCTGTAAGTCCAAACTTCTACCAAGAAGCTTCATTAAAGTACATAAATTACTACAACTGTCAGAGATGGCATTAAGTATTCAATAAAAGTAGACTTAACACAATTAATAGCAATTAAAATTATACTTTTATGATGTCAGCCACCAGCACTGTAAAGACATAATTGCCTGTAAGGACTTTTCTACCATATTTATCCGCTAAAACTGTCCAATTTATATGAAAAATGTCAAAAACATATCCCAAATGGGTACTATTATCTTCTTGGATTTTTAAAAGTGATCTGTCTTTATCCAGCCTGTGCACATTAAGCTAATTTACTTTAATTAGTTTTTTCCTCATTGTCTTAATAGACATGTTGAAAAGGTTTTATTAGGGAGGGGGAAGGGGGAATGTTGGTTGTGGGTTTTTTTCTTTTCCTGACTACAGATGTTATACTTTACTCATTAGATATCTTTTGAGACCACTACCTGGAATCCCACACTTGAATTTTCCCAGTTCATATTCTCTCTCTTCTGTCCAGTTGTCAGTTACAAACTTACTGAATGATAGGATCTTTACTATTTTTTAGACATGTAAAGTAACTGCGCTTTGGTTAATTAGCTGGTAATTAAATAAGAACGAATGACATTTTTGGCTGTGCTATAAAAAAGGAAGTTTGCTCTGGACATAATAATTTAATTAACTAATTCCTTGAACAGTAATTTACATCTCTAACATCCATACAACAGAATATCCATGAAAAAATGCCAGTTTTTAAGTGATATTAAGAGCAAAATATAAAGATACAATCAACAGGTTGATGTCTGACTTCAAGATCTAGGCTCAGCCTTCTAACTTAAATACCTAAATTGCTTACACCTCCCTGTGTAATTGGGAGCCCTTTGTAATTGATAGCAAGAGGTAAGGCCCTAATGTAGGTCTTTGGAATTGCCTTTGGAGACGTATTAATCACTCTATTGACTGTGTAATTGAGTTTCTGATCTTTCATCACTGAGCTACCTGAAGTCTAGATGTGTGAAGTTTAACAAAAGATTGCTTTCTATGTTGTCTTCTGAATATCCTCTATTGATCAAATAAAGTTCGCAAAGGTATGTCTAATGTTTTGACAGCATTTCTATAGGTCTGTTTTTGAACTGTCTTAACGTTTACGTTCCGTAAATTTTCCTTACACGAAATGTGAGATGCCAAACCATTAGCATTGTTTTATAAGATTAGACTGTGACTTGCTCCTTACCTTTCCAAATAAATTTGAGGTTGAGTATGAATGTTTTGCAATACACAAAAGACAAATTGTTGTCTAATTTATGTTACTGGATGGATAGTTCAATTTTAAACCAGCATCACCGTACAGTCTAAAAATCAATGACCCATAAAGATGCAGAATGCTCAGAATAGGATTACATACAAATTTATGAGAGTGAATACTGTTTTGAAACTCAGAAATAGCCATGCATGTATTTTAAAGCCATAGATAGAGAATTTTAAAAGTGTTTAGGATTCTTTAGAAATGAAAACTTCATTTTTTATGAAATCCCTCAGAAAAGCACAGAATTTAATGATGAATAAATATCTAACACTGAACAATCAGCTCCTGATTCAGCTGATTCATTTAAGAATAAGAAACTTTGACTTCATTTTGGACACCATTAAAATAACTTGAACTCAGTTCCTGTTCTTAAGCATTTTCGTGAATTTGAAGAATGCCGGAGACTGATAACCTGATGCATAACTGATAGATAATTTTAAAAATAGGTAACAAGGACTTTATGTATAAACTATGAAATTATTTTACAGTCACGGAATGAAATTATGTTCAAAGTGATTAGAAAGAGTTCTTTGTGACTAAAGTATTTGTATGAAGCAAATGTAAAAGACTTACTACAGCTTTTTTTTTTCCCTCCTGTAGTAGTGTATTGATGACTTCATATTACATCACATTTAATTTATAATTATTCGTAATTCATCCAGAACATTTCTCTTTCATCATGTCTATACCTTCTGCTAGAGAAAAGAAGTTAGCTAGCTATAGGTTTCCAGATTACTGAATTACAAACTTACCCCATGTGATTTTTCAGGTGTTTTTCTTTGCTAGCCCAATTTGAACTTTACTAGGCAAATTTGTCCTTTTCTTGGAGCAAAAAATGATTTATTTTGAGAAGATCCAATAACCTGTTGACTGACATAACAAAATATAAATGTTGAATCAGAGACGCATTTCATACTGTTGTATTAATAACAAAAATCAGCAGAACTTTAGCAATTTTCATGGCTCAATTCTTTTCTTCCAACTGAAATTGAAGGTGAAACAAGCTTATAAATAAGATCAAAGTAAGTCAGGATAAAATGAGTCTGTGTATCATGCATGTGTACATGTGTTTCTGTATATGTGTGTGTAAATATGTTTTCACTGCACTATAAAATTCTGGTGTAAGCCTCTATAATAAGCAAACTTTTGAAAATCTAGTCATAGGGCATTTTTCAATGTAACCATTCCTCAGTAACAATGGGTGAGAAGAAAAAAAGTGAGTATATAAAAAAAAAAAACAACCCTAAGTGTAAGAATAACACAATTCCACTCAGAAAATTCAGTTAAAGTCTGAGATAGTGTTTCCTGTATAACGGTCCTCTTCAGTAGTGGAGCACCTCCACTTACATTGCGTCATCAATAAATTTCATCAGCATGTTCCTACTATTTTTTCTGCCAAGACCACTAACGAAAACATTAGATCACATAACTGAAATATCAGGCTCTCAGAAACTCCTCTATGTCTGGCTTTCACTGCTTCCAGCAGGTATCTCACCTTCAGACAATTCCTTACCTATCTAACCTCTTATTATCTTGAACTCAGTTAATATGGCATTCCATCAGTTTACTAATGATGATGGATGAGAGCTACCATATTTCCTACTTCCAGAAAGAAAACAGGTATTGTATTAGAGAGAGGAACTAGGTTAGTCTAGCATGGTTTGCTTTTGACTCATAAGATGCAAACACATAGAGTTGAACAAGTAGCAGACTTTTAAAGAAAGAGTGCAAGAAGCATTTCTGGGCAATTCTTCCCTCTGTATACCCTCTCACCACCTGACAGTAAGTGGGTTGAAGTCGCATTATGTCAGAGGTGAGATTCGGGTCATTATGTTTGATAGGTATCAATGAATCCACTAGGCCTTTTGAATTATTCATGTTTTTGGGCTGCATCATCTCATGATTGTGACTTGCACAATTTAATTATGTTTTTTGTTTAGGAAACCTTTGCATTTGTTTGTTAGAACTTCTCTCGTGATAGTTGAATTGAAAGATCCTTATTCTAATGTCATAGTTCTGAGAATTCTCTATATATCATTATATAGGCCTCTATCGTATCCTTCTTCAGTTATCTCTTTTTCAAGCTGAAGAACTCTGGTCCATTCGACTGTCGTCCAGCATGGAACAACTTTGAAATCTCTCCATATTCTTCCTGCCTTTTCTGCCTCTTTCCTAGGTCTGATGCATTTTTTTGAGATACAGTGATTAGAAATTCAGTGTTCAACATGAACGTGTAGTGGATGGATTTATAGCATTAAAAAAAAAAGTTTCCTGCTGTGTTTTTTTTTTCCCCCCTAGTAATTTCTAATGTTCTAATGCTGCTTTTTTGACTGAAGTTGGAAGCTGATGCTGTGAGAGAACTAGTTGCAATGACTCCCGTGTTCTCTTTCTAAGCAGAATTTAGAATCCACCATTTTGAATGTATAGAAAGGGGCATTTATTCTCACACAGACTGTGTTGTATTTATTGACACCATTTCACTAATTCTGCTTCTATGTACTGTTCACAGCTGTTGTTTCAAACAAGCTGCATCATCAGGGAGTTGTTTATCAGAGATGACTGTTGAATTATGCGTTCCTGGAGAAATCCACAAAACTTTTTTTTACTGAAGGAGGTCACAGTACAGTAGTGATGCACCTTTTGAAGTACCCTTAATTAGCAATGTTGAGACACAACAAATTAGAGTGATGTAAAATTACAACCCTGTAATGCTATGCAATTGCCATGGAATAAGTAGTCTTTATTTGCTTGCTCTTTATGAGAGGAAGACAGAGAAAATACCTTCAAAAATCATCATGATAAGAAAGGACAGATAGTCTTGGAGCCTGGATAGTCACATATAATTTTTCCAGATTGCTACGTAGCTGAATAAAAACTTGCATACAAAATGAACCCCAAAGAGTATTAAAACTAAATTGTCTTCATTTTGATCCTTCAACTTCTATTCACTTTGCTTCGTAGTGTCAACTACTTCCTGTTGGTTTTAAATTCTGTGGAGTAGTTACAACATTTTCAGGGCTTCTCAGCTAGCCCTACATATTATTATTATATATATAGCATCTAACCAGCTGATTCAGATTAGTAGAAAAACTTTCATTACTATCAGCAGAGAATCAAACTGATAATGTATATAAAGCCATGTTGTCTTTCAGCATGAAAAATGAAATGAAATGCCATGCCATTTTTGCTGTGGCACAATAGTTCTCTTGTCTTTTGAAGACATCACAAATCCAAGTGCACGTAAAAGAATCATATAGAAATCAAACTCTAATTTTTCTAATGTCCTTGTTTATTTTTAATGAGACTAAAAAATAAAGATCAGAAAATCTACAAGATTAAATTACCTACCTTTACTTACGAGAATCTCTCTTATCTGTAGGAAGATAAATATAAGGTATAGAAGATCTTTTGATGGGACTTCACTGTATCAATTATAATTACTTCAGTGATGGTGAATCAGTTAACTGATTTAGGACAAAGACTGCCTCATTGACTGTAATTGTTTTGTTAGCAATATGTGTTCTGTATGCCTTAGTGCACTGACACCTGTGTTAGGTTTCTAGTTCTGTAACGTGCACATAACAGTAAGAGACCTTACCTAAAAATACTTTGAAACATCATTAATGTTTTCCCACATTCCAGCTGAAATCATTGATTCTTGTCTGTATTAGTTGAGTCTATATTGAAAAGAGTTAACCAGATTCCTGTTTTACAGAAAACATATGAATTTCTTAAACAACTTCAGATGAATAAAAAGACGTAATTTAGATATGCTCTTTGAGCAGACTTTTTCAGAATAGACGTAAGTTTTCCACTGAGACAAACACTATATTTTAATCTTCTTTTCTATTGGTATTTTACTCATAATAATGTGTACATCTCCTGGGTAAAAAGAAAAACATATATTTGTCATTAAGGGAATAGAAATATTGCCAGTAAAAATCGTAATTCAAAAGCAGAGGCATTAGTACTTTGAGGAAAATAAATAATGAAAGGTGATCTTTGGTGTTCCTGTCACTGCAAACTGCAGGAGGAAGGTGAAGGCTCCAGTCTACCTAATGTGGCAGGGACTGTTGATTTTTGCAGGTAATGTTGTTTTCTTCTGATGAATCACACACTTGCATAACTTGCTGTCGGTTTGCTCTAATTATCATAGATCAACTTCATGATTTGCCACTTGCAACCTAATATATTATGATAGTTGAAGTAATATGTTCTGGTTATAATTGGTTGCCCACTATTGATATGGGTAATGGATCTCTCCTGTGAAATACAAACAGTAACTAGACGCACAGCATGCCAGTGAGTTAAGTATCCACACTACCCAGGAATCAGCAGGTATTCTTCACGACTTAGTCTCCAGACATATTTTTTCTGGAAGCTCAGCATATCTCTAATTGCAATTATATTTTGTGTCCGTCTTGTCTCAGATCTTAGAAAAGGGGTTTCTGTGTATAAATATTTAAGTATGAAAGTAAAAGGCAGTACTAAGCACTTTTCTGCAGACTTGGAGAAATATAACTGGCATAGATCTTTTCACAGAGTTCCCATTTATATTAGTAAAGTTGGTCTCAAGGATAATTCGCATCCCAAAGAGGAAAATCAAATCTTTAAACTGGAAACTGGGAGCTACATCTTGATGTGGCAAGTCTTCGAATTACATATTTAGTTCAGTTTAATCAATAGCATTAATAAATCAGTGGATTGAGTGAATTCTGAAAGGATTGTAGCTCTTACACAATAAATTGATTTTTGTGTTCTCCATGTGAACATGGAAACACTGTAGTTAAGTGCACAGTTGGTGTAATATTGACTTTTTTTCCCTGATATTTAGTCACTGTGTATTCAAGGTTAACAAGGGCAATTACATCCCTTGAGTGTCTATCAGTAACAATACTTGTCTAGGGCACTGGTTTTCCTCAAAACGCATCTTGAATTTTAAGGCCTACTCGCTTTTCAAAACTTCCAAAATAAGCTGGAGACAAAATTTGCATCCTCTCAGAGTACTATTAAAGAGTCTGATCAAAAAAAAAATATGCTAGAGGCAAATGTTTGCAGATCAGCATAAGCTTTTAAAATATTTCACTTGATTTCTTTTGTTAAATCCAGTTACAGGTGTTGAAGAGCAAACCGTCAGAACCTTTAAAGGCTTAGTCCCACTTTTCTCATCCTTACTGCTTTACACCTTTCTAAAAAGACTTCAAAAATAAAAAGTGAAAAAAACGTTGCATCCAAAACCACATACAGGTTTAGCCCAGAGTGATTATCTTTAGTTTAGTGAACAAGGTCTCATTTGACTTTGCATGTTTCAAAACTAACTTAGACTTGGGTATTACTTTTATGACATCCATTGCAAGAAATCTTTGAAAAGAATAAACTACATTCTATTCAATTCATTTTTTTTTTTATTTGAGGATTTTCTTACCTCTAAAATATATGACACAGCAGTTTTCACTGAATTTTCTGCACTAATTACAACTTACCTAATACTAACCCGATCACTTACCAGACCACGATTATATTTCTGCATAAATTGCGAAGTTACTGGAAAAACTTGACACAATACAAATAAAATTATTTGAAGGAAATTTGCAGTTCACTACGATGTATCAGCACATTAGAAATAGATAAGTAGATATCACACAGATAAAAACATAATAAAGAAATAAGACAACTTGGTATTTTGGAGGGGAAGGAGAGAGTTTGACATTTTAGAATAGCATTTACGAGTCTGAACTACTGTGTGTTCGTATGTCTGGTTTAAACATGGGAACTGGTGAAATCTATGTATCGCCTTCAGTAATGTTGGCAGCTGGAATGAGGGGGCAAAAACCACTTGAAAGTGTTGTATTCTTGGGCTGGGATCAGAGTTGTGAAGGTTTTGGTATTGCAAAACATTAATTTTCAGCATCTTTTCGGCTCTTGTTAAAAGTACCACTTTTGATGGGTCAGAATTTAATCTCAAAACTGATTAAAATAATAATTATTTGATTAATCAGTGAAGAAATAGAGTCCCTTTAAAAGCCAGACTCCATTTAATTGACAATACTTTGAGATTTTAGACACTACGGATCTGAATACTAACATTCTTTGACAACTGGCTTTCAAGTATGTTAGGTTTCTCTCAGAACTGCCAAAATTTATCCTGCTAAGCATTCAGCGGCAATGTATGGTTAAACGCTCCTTGTCATACCATTCCATGCACATTGGCCATTCTCAGCTTCGTGTGAATATTTATCGTGATCTGAAAATACAGAATCAAGGGAGGGGCAGAAAAGTGGTCTATGCATATGATAATAATGATGATAAGACTTAATCTAAAGTAAATGTAAAGATATAGTCTTTATATTCTTGAAATTGTTTTCATATACATGGAATCGTCTTTTGACCTCTCAAGAATATGTATTGATTCTTTTATATGTACAACCTTGCTAGACAGAATGCATTTTTCACGGTGCCATCAGCAGCAAACCTAATCGCATTCCATGTAATCAGAAAAATCATTCTTCTGTTTAAGGAACAAATCGAAGTTTAAAAGATAGGGCATATTGTTGGTTTATGCTTGTTCAGAACTTTGTTGAAAAGTTAATAAAAATGCAGACATTAATGTAGTCTTGTTCACAATAATTTAAGTAATTAAATATCCCACTTGCTTTTAAACTCTTTTACCCTTAGCCCTGATTTTCTTGCATGTTTTACTCTTTCTTTCTATTAAGAAAAACCAGGTAGATATTTCATAGTGTAGTTCGTTTTTCTGTTTATTTTTGACAGTGGGGTTTGTGTGGGATAAAGTGTTGTGAACTTTAAAAAGTTGCATGGTATGGGTGAACATTTAATTGAAGAAAGAGGTCTTTTGTCTACAAGAAGCAGTAGTTATAGCATGAAATTCATACTTACAAATAGTTTAAGGAATGCACAGTGCTCTAATTATTGCATATATTTTTAACATATGTTCTGCGTTATATCACAGAGACACCTGTTCTTTAGTGTTACTTTTTGCCATGTTGCTTTTCCTATGATACCAATTATTTTAAGCATGTATGACAGGTAACTGGCATCTTTATAGCTGTGAGGTTGCATCTCAGCAGGTTTTACCAGTAATACTGTGAACATAAAAATAGTATGTGAAGAATCTGTTCTATGGAAAAGGATATCATACACATAGAAAATGCACTAAATAACTTTAGACAAAAAAAACCCAGTCACTCATGGGCTGAAGTGCACAGTTTCTAAGTAATGATACTTTAAGATTAAAATGTTGCGTATTCCAAGGCTGCCTTTCAAAATTGTTGTTCAAATGTACTGACAGGAGCTCTAGTGGATATGCATCAGTGTTACAACAGTATGTTGAAGTTCTGTAGAGACCATGTAGATATATTCCTGTTGCAATTAAATAAAAAATACGTGCTTCTGTAGAAGGAGGTAAATCTTTATTACCAATATGCAGTCATGTTGTTGGGTTTTACTGTGACAAGTATAATATATACATATATTTTATATACCTAAGTACACATAAAAGAATATATGTGTATAGAGTGTGCTGATTTTGTCACACAAGCAACAATGTAACAAGTTTGTACAGAACAATTATATATGTATTTATATATAATCAAAGATCTATAAAACCATAGATTTATACAAACACATACACATATAACTACATATGCATAACAGTAGTGTTGTATACATATTCGTTCTATGCAAACTTGTTCTATGTAAACTATATGCATGATTACAGTTTTATACATATATATAGTCCATTTTATATATAACTATGTTAATTTAATTTAATATGTTACACTAATTGTACCCAAGTGGATTTACCTGGACCCAAGAAATCTGTTCTTACTGTGACTTTCTGTTTTAGTTCGTTGTTTACATCAGAGCTTCTACTCTCAGTACAAACACTGTGGTCTCTGGGTCCTTGCGTGGCTGGGATTATGGTAGCAGACTATTGCTTACCACGGTAGGCTGTAAGGTCCACTCATTCATACTGAATGAGGCTGGTGCTGAGAACCCAGCATTATTTATTCTCCATAGAACTGCAACTCTTGGCTGTTTCTAATTCATTTGTTACCAAGAACTTTGGATCAATTGTGCCAGTGATCCAACTCAATAAACTAGTAAATAAAAATGCCCCACATGATCTTTGGCTCCGGACTCATTCCAGCTGTGTCTAGGGACATGGCTCAAATACAATTTACAAAAGAGCACTATTCACATAAGTAGCCAGGATGCTTCTTTCAGATGATGATAAATGTCTAGCCCTATCCATTCTGTTCCATATAATTTTTACTGAAATCCCATGTAGAGGGTCCCATTCTGTGGGAAGCTACTTATCTATATAGTGTCTGTGCTATAAATTGTCATTTGTTACATAACAACACCAACTCTACCTTACACTAGCTCCTTCTTTATTTACAAACACTTGAGTTATTGTTACTTAGGATTTTCAAGAGCCCTTACCAACAAAGGTGGAGAAAGAATGTTTGTATGGAAAAACTTACTACCCTTTTTTACCATCTCAACATACAACTGTGGGAGATGAAGTTCCAGTTCGGTGTCCTGAAACTGAAAATTATTTTTCTAGTGTGCAAGGTGTTCTTCCCCAATTCAAATCAGCATATGGTTTCTCATAGATAACATAGCAGTATAATCACTCAAGCTCCAAGTTAATAGACCTCTAAAGTTGATAGTCAAAGAAATAGGATGTGATGGATCATTTCATTGTTTTATCTGGCAGGCAACAGTAAAGTTTTATAAGCTTTTTTTGAGTCACCTTTACATAAATAGCATTGATATTTTACCTTCTCTTCTATTTTGCATTTTCTTCAAGGGATGAAACTTTCTGTCTTAATATGTATAATAAATTTTCCACTGACTTTATGTGGGTGGTAAGCAAGGATCAGTATCTCTGGTGAATTGCTAGAAACTGATGCCATGGTCTAACCATATGTGTCTGGTCCCGTAAGAATTAAGACCTATGGGAGACCTCCTGCCTCATGGAAAGGCAGCTGAGGCCAGGCAACTGTATTGCTGCCCGGTTATCTGGACTAGGGTCACATGACCTTCCATGGGCTTCTTCCAGAAGCTAGTTAGGAACAATTAAATGAAATTTTAATTTTCTTGTTGAAGATTGGTAGTTACACATTCTGATGACAATAACTTCCTCTTCCTTTCCTTGCCCAGCAGCGCTTGCCAAGATGCTGAGATTCTCGTCCCAGCTCTGCTGTGAGAGTTTGTACATGAGCTGAACTACCATAGATTAACAGTTCAATTTTTTAATTATCAAATATCCTGATCACAACCTCTCTGCTGAGTGGTACATTTCTCATTAAAACCAGCAGACTGCTTAATTGGACTGATTCCAGTGAAACAGAAAAATTCCACATCTGAGCATCTCAGGAAGAGCTGATCCGGGATGCGCCTCCATTGCTATTTGTTGGACTTCAACAGGTTGCTGTTTTCAGTTTTCCTTCCCAAGTTTCTGAGGGCAGCACTCTTTGATCATGCTCCAGTAAATGAAGATCAGAGCATCAAAGGGAGTTAAATATGCTGGCAGTGACTGTCACAGAGCTTGTCTTTCAAGTGTGCAATGCTAGGAATATATTCAGAAATATGAGTGAACTGAATCAGAACAGTTAGTCACCTAGAAATGGAATCACAAAGGGAGGAATTTTGAACACAGGGTCACCTAAATCTAGAAATAGAAAATATTGAAGGGACCAGAGTAATAAGAATTCCTGCTTTTACTTTAATATAATTATCTATTCTTAACAGTTGTGAAGTCGATGCTTAGAACTCATTAGCCCACCCTCCAGAGGTGGAAGATTAAATTCCTGCAACTGATGATGCATACAGAAAACACAAGGACAAAATTTAAGATTATTGCCATAGATTTTTATACATTAATGTTTTGGGTTTTCCTTCCAGCTCCTTTGCTGTCTGGGGTTCAGAAATCCTGAAGCAGGCTGTGTTAAGACCTATGGTGCAGATATTCTGGTTAAACAAATAGGGGTGGTTAGACAGAGTCAGGAGGTTACACAAGTCTGATTATTGTGCATTTGGTTTTGTGCTTGCTTATAACTAAAAGAAAAAATGAAAACACTGTAGTATTTGGGTTTGTATATGAACCAGAGGACTTAATGTTACTGATGCTCCCCAATAAAGCAAATCTATACAATCACAGAATTTTCACTTCATATGGTTCTTAAATAATCTTTATACCCACAAAAAGATGAAGATAAGTAATGTGCAACACCTCTAAATAGAATCATCATATATTTAATGGTATAAAATCATTATTAAAAGTAGATTTATGGAGCCAGGTTCTCAAATGGTGTGAATCAATTATTTGGTAACTAGTCCCCATGCATTAGAGCATTTTTAATATTGAAACTTTAGTTTTTCAATACCTTTCAATACCCCCATATTGCTACAATTATATTTTAGTATTTAAGCTTCTTTGTTATATTGACTGTGCACTCAAGCTATTTATTCATTTTATATATGTCTGCACTTTTTTTTTTCCTTCTTTTACAATCCAGGGCATAAACTTAGGGACACATGCATTGTGTCTCAGTACCATGTGGGAGAGTTTGCATTGGCTTTTATTACCCAGTTTTATATTTACAGATACTATAGGAAATGCCTTTCATGGTTCAGATAGAACTTGGCTGCACAGATCTGATATCCACCCACTTTTTCAAACTGTAGAGCCAGTCAGTATCATCATCTAATGTAGTATGGTTTCCCCAGAAGCTAAAAATAGAGTGCTTATATTGTTGATCTCTGCCTGTCACAAGTTTGAAGACAATATTAAGAATTAGTTTCCTGGTTGTTATGGATTAACCCTGGTAGGCAGCCAAGCCCCACACAGCCACTCTCTCACTGTCCCCAAGTGGGATGGGGAAGAGAATCGGAAGGGTAAAAGTGAAAAGACGCATGGGCCAAGATAAAGACAGTTTAATAATAAAGCACAAGCTGCGTGCTCAAGCAAAGGAAAATAAAGAATTCATTCACTACTTCCCATTAGTAGGTAGATGTTCAGCCATCTCTGGGAAAGTAGGGCTCCATCATGTGTAATAGTTACTTGGGAAGACAAACGCTATCACTGTGAACTGTTGTAGAAAAAGTTAGTCAAAACTTAGAGCAAACAGCTTGAACATTAATAATAGCTAGAGTAGACAAAGCCTATAGATCACGGTATATGAACTGCAGCAATCGTATTACAACATGCCAAAGAGCTAACTGCAGAATCGTCTGAAACTGACCTAAGAGGATGTGATGTTGTATAAGATGATGACCACTGAGCAACTGCTTAGTAACAAAAAAGCAAACAAATCAAACCAATAAAAAGCAAGAAGACCCCAGACCTTAATGTTACTATTGGTCCGAACTATCACCTGAGGGGTGGGAAACTTAGATCGTAAGGGTATAATTGCCCATGGATTTCTTTGTTGGGGTCCCTTTTTGGAGGCCCCCAGCTCAAGCTGTATCACTATTAATAAAAAGTACTTTCATAAAGGGATCATCTTTCAGCTTATGTGAAAAACGTAGAGTCTGACTCTGTTATGGTGACTGCCATGTGTAATTTCCATAACATTCCTTCTTCCTCCTTTCCCCAGCTTTTATTGCTGAGCACAACCTGATATGGTGTGGGATATCCCTTTGGTCAGCTATCTGCCCCCAATTTCTTGTGCACCCCCAGCCCACTCACTGGCGAGGCTGTTTGAGAAGCAGAAGAGACCATGGTGCTGCGTAAGCACTGCTCAGGAAAACCTAAAACAACCATGTGTTATCAACATGGTTTTCAGCACAAATTCAAAACATAGCACCATACCAGCTACTATGAAGAAATTTAATTCTATCTCAACCTAAACAAGCACAATTATTTGGGTCATATTGATACCCCTTCTTCTGATTCTTTGATCAGTCGGTCCAGCGCCTACATTTTAAAAAGAAAAAAATATTCACCTACTTTGCTTAAAATGAAATCTATATGTCCTATATTTGTGTAAACACTTTTTCCCATGACAAAGGTTTTCATTTCACTGTGCTATCAGCGTTTTAAAAATGTAGTGTGAAGGAGCATTTCACCAGTAATTATTTATTTTTTCACATTTGATCCATAGTCATAAGTTACTATTATGACTTGCAAAATCAAGGCATTATTAAAGGCTCAGAGAAAAATTATGTAGGCTGCTTAGATTGTTGTTTGAAGAGGAGTTCTCGAAACAAAAAATTGTGCAGTTCAAGACGTATTGTACTTTTTTTTTTTCCTTCCCCTTTTGGCAGGCAGTACAACGTGAACATGATTGGAATGTAAGAAAGATAAGAATGAAACATGATTTTCAGATACTGTTGTTATTGGCAAGGGTTTTATTCCATGTATCCATTTAATTTATTAATACTCAGTCTTTATATGTGAAATACTCCCAAATTCCTATTATTAAAACAGAAAATCATTTTACAGTTAACTTCAGAACACTGTAAGATTGTAATACTTATGAAAAATACTATCTGAAAATAGCTCTTTGTATATATTCTAAGTGCCTTCAGGTTTATTTTTCTTTACAAAATAATCATTATCTATTCCATATGTTTTATGTTTATTATTGTTGAATACATTGGCTTTGCAAAGCTGTGGCAGGAGGATTTATAATGTTTGCTGGTGCATGCATCAGCAAAATTGCGAAGTTGCAATTGAAAATTCATAAAATCTGTGCTAAAACTAGGAGGACCTTTCTCTTAAATTTTATATTAAATTCTCAGGACACATAAATTCTCAGATTTCCACAGTAGGAGAAAGAAAAGAACCTTTTCATGTGTGACCTGAAGGAACCAAATGTGAAAGTAAATGAGGTACAATGAACATGGATCTCAAAAGTGTCATTTTTACATTTAGTATTCAACATACAATCTACACTTCCATATGGTTCAAACAAATAAAATTGCATTTTACAGTGTAGTAACATGTCAGTCCAGCAGCAGCTATATAAAATATTTTATTACAGATAATCTGCATCTCTTTTAGACTTTAGTAAAGATACAGTTTATAAACGCATTGTATATCACAATGCAAAGAGAACAAATAATGGTACAGGAAAAAATTATCGTCTAATGTTTTGATTTTTGAAGTTACTGTGATATTTTGTAATAATAATGAAACATTTAAAAAAATAAAAATATGTTTGATGACCAAATTCTTCATAATTTATTCTCATTGCAGATTCCTGGATCATCAGAGACCCACCAGCGTAACACCCCATAGAAAGCTGAAGGTAAGATGAAACATCCTACAGCCTCCAGCTCTGGTGGGACCTGTATATTGCATTGGTGCTTTTTAAATGATGCACGCTTGTCTGACAGAATAGCGCGAACTACAAAATTACAATAGGCCAGTATGTGCTCAGTATACACTCTTCTACTGACGTAGCCGCTATCAATAATTTCTGCTGCTGTATGTAATTTGCTGTTGTTGCAGTAACAGTGTAGGTCAAAATATAAAATGGCATAAACTCAGGTAGCACTAACTTTAACAGATGCATGTATTTTGTCCAAGAAGGAAGATTCAGGGTGATAAATTCTCTACCATTACCAGACTTATCAAGAATAGAACATAATTGAATAAATAATGAAATTCTCAAAATGAACTATTAAATCTCTTGTGAGAGTTCTCAAGTTTCCACAAGAAACTACTATTGTCTGCGTATGCCGTATGGTGATGTTTTTTAATGATGCCCCTCTGTAGATTAATAATTTGCGAATGTCATTTGTAGCCATGACCTCAACTCAGCTGAAAGCACATAAGGTACCAGAGCTCTGAAGTGGCAGCTGTTGGTGCTCACCCAGAAGTGTTCGTATTTGGCAGTGATCTGTCTGTGAGCAAACCTTAATCTGCCTGATCAGTACTTACGTAGTAACTGTACTGAATTGAACAAGTACTTGGGTTTGGGGTTTTTTTTCCCCTTTAGTTTTAGCTCACTGATTTTTCTCAATGGTAACCAAAGTCAAATAATGTAAAGCTTCTGAACCTCACAAAAAGGGTTCATTTAAAGCCGTATTCTGCATCTTGTGACACCAAATGGAAAGTGTGTTCTTCTGTATGTTGGTGAGGCACGCCCTGGTGACAGTGGGAAGTTTGGTGGCTCAGCAGTAGATTTAGATGGCAGGCGGCTTCCCAGAGCCAGGGAAACCCAAGGAAGAGCAAAGAAGCCCAAGAGCGAGGCTGGGGCGTTGCCAGCAGCAACCGCAGGCGATTTAAACGGCCCCAGGGAGCGTGAGCAAAAAGTGCAGGCAGACAGGGTGTGCCGCAGCAGTTTGCACAGGAGCTCACCCAGGGAGGGCTCCGCAGTCCGCTTGCAGGCCCGCAGCTCAGGGAAGCAATCCTACTCTATTACAAAATGGTGGGGACTCGCCTCAGAGCCAAAGCCAGTGCTTCTGCAGAGGAAGCCCCTGCGACAGCTGATGCCTCCACCCAGACTGAGCTGGCAACAAAGGAAGCTTTGGTACAGGCGTCGTGTTGCAAGGAGTGCCCAGACCCGTCTCCTGATGCAAAGGTAAGTACCTGCACCTGGTGTGCGCAGGCTGATGACCTGTTACGCCAGGCAGCCGAGCTGCAGGAGATGGTCAGGAGGCTGCGCAACATTAGTGGATCCGAGAAGGAGATAGATCGGTGGTTCCAGAAGCATGTTGCTGAAGGGGACACTGCTGAGAACCAAGCACCTTGGACCCTGGTGACCCACAAAAGCAGGACTCCACCTCAGTCTCCACAGACCAGCATCACAACCCAAACCAGGTTTGACACTTTAACCACTATAGATGCTCATGACACTCACGAACAAGAGCTACAAGGAGAGCCTGTACCTTCGCACACTAGACACCATAAAAAGAAATGAGTGCTCTTAGTGGGGGACTCTCTGTCAAAAGGCACTGAGGTGCCCATCTACCGGCCTGACAGAGAGTCACTAGAGCTATGTTCCCTTCCAGGAGCTAAGATAAGAGACATAGCTGAGAGGGTGCTGCAACTTGTTAAGAGCACGGATTATTATCCGCTTCTACTC